>PVIY010004719.1:63588-100395 GCA_004026745.1 Myrmecophaga tridactyla
GACCCGCAAGAGCGCGGGAGAAGCTACCCGAGGGCGCGAGGGGCGGGTGGACCCCATGACACTGCACCGAGGTGCGGGCGCCAATGGGCGCTGACTCCGCGGAAGCTTGGCGGCCGCAGGCGGCCGGATTTGGGGACGAGATTTTCACGGTCCCACGAGTTCTGTTCCCCTGGCGGGTGAGGGTTTGAGTTTGTTTGTTTAGGAGGAGGCTAGAAGAGACGGAAGAGCCCCTGGGACACAAACTGCCATTTCCCTCGTCCCCCCCCCCCCCCTCTCTCCTTTTCTGCGAAGTCGGTTAAACTGAAACCCACAACTTCAGTCTCCCGGTCAATCTGGATGGGGAACCGAGGTGCGGAGTTCCACCTCTGGAATCGCATCATTCGTTCTTCTAGTCCTCCCTCGCTTCTTTCGCCTCGAGCATCCTCTTCTGAAGGACCCTGTCACCTCCTTCTTTTGGGATCCCGCCAAAGTCGTGGCTGGGAGAGATTCCAGCCCACACCAACGGGAAGACCGGAGCCTGGGCGGGAGCGTTAGGACCGAGGGGGCGGAGAGGGCTCGGAGGGGCACCGGTCTTTTCCCTCCTTCTTCTAATTAAGGACTCACTTGAGTGTCTGTAGCAGATTCGATTTGGCAGCAAAATCGCCGGGGGGGGGGGAGGGGTGATTCTCCTTGTCCCGGCCCCCGCGGGGGCTGGGCCCAAGTTACCCTGTGGGCAGCAAGGCCAATCTCCGCGCCTCGGTCTCCTCCATGGCGGCGCAGGTGGGCGCCTCACCCCTACGCGCAGCGCGCGGTGCAGAAGGAAGTGTTGATATAAAACAAGTCGCTGTTAGCTCCCGAACTAAACCCACACAGACCAACCAAAGCCACCAGGAGGGGAAAAACCAACAGCAATCCAGCCAGCCCCTAGCAATTGTTTCACGGTCGGAATTAAATCACATCAAAACGCCCCCTGAAACCCACATCCTGGAGGAGTGAACCTGCAACAGCCAGCCTCCAGTCGTTCGCCCGAATTCACACGAACAACCTGCCTGTACATCCGAGGGGGGGCGGGCGGGGCGGCGTTTCTCCTGCGCGGCACCCACCCACCCCATCCCGGACTCGGGATCCCACTCGCGGCACTCGAAGAGGCGGCTGCATATGCTAATGGACCTCCGACACGAATTAGAAGAGGACGGCAGGCGACAGAAATGCCTTTGCTAGGGACCACACCAAACCTGTAGGGAGAGACCGACAGTCTTCGTGGGCTTACTTCGCCCTTCTTGCGTCCCACTGCTTTTTGACGCAGGAGACACAGGTCTTACGTGGGAATGTCACCTCGCTCCCAGAGAAAGCTTTAACAATTTGGCGTGCGTGGTTTCCAGTAAAGCCCCTTTAGAAGTGCAGCCCCTTAGAAGATTTGCAACAATGTTAATGAGAATCATCCAACAACACGTTGCGGGAAGGACAAGCAGCCACTCAAATAGAGCAAGACGCTTGGTGATTTCGTTAGAAACAGTTTTTCCAGTGGAGGGGGTTACCAAACGCAGCAACCTGACCTCGTTCTTCTAATAAACAGTTTCCACTAGTTATTGTACACCTCCCCCCCTTCTCATTTTCTCGAGCTCTTAATCTCCAGGACGCCCAGAGCTGTGCTCCAAATGACGCTGGAAGTCCAGAAAATTAACATGAAGGAGAAAATGGGATTCGAATTAGTTGCAACATTTGGGCAGGGGAGATGTAGGAGTAGTCGTTCTATCTTTCCTCGGTTTCCAGAAAATATGGAATTTTCTGGTCATTCTGTGTGTCTGCCCTCCCCCAGCTCCACCCCCACGAACGTGTACTTTTTTACTTTGGTAAAATGGTATTCTCCAATTATTTTTCTATGGGACAAATTGCTGCACTTGTGGGACGACTTTGTTTTCTCAAATTCATTTTAGAACAGGGGGTATAAATATCTGACATAGGTACTTGTTCATCTTTCTGGAGCATTGCACTCACACTGGTGCATAATTTGGAAGGCAAGTTGCATACTAGCACCATCCCATAAAACAGAAATTGGGATTCTTTCCAACCATTTTGGAATTGTCTTGCAGATACAATGTAGCCATTTTTTTAAAGAAAAATTGTCTTGTTTTTCTTCTCTAAGGCATAGCTTATCAGTTATTTAAAGTAAACTTAATGTTTTACTCTTCCTGGCTCCCATCAGCAGCCCCTTAATTATACTCCAATCCCCAGATAGAATTTACATGCGATTGCTGGCCGTGCTTTATAGAACCAACTGAACTCTTTAAATGATATAGTTTTAAAAATTGCTTCCATAGTAAAATCTTAACCCCATGAAGTAGTTATCTGTAGGTGAAGTTTTCAGTGCTCATTTAGAGTATTATTAAAGTTTTCACTTATACACTATTCCAGCAGCCTGCAATTTCCCCCAAGGGTAAAAAAGAGGGATCACCGCATGGCCATGCTTATATAATAGAGCTAAAATCTCTTTCCTAGTGTTTTCCTTATTTTCAATTCAAGAAAATGGAGACATTTCTTTCTGCACCCTGTTTACTGTTCTTGAGGCTTTACTGATGGCTACTGTGTTGGGTATAATAAGTTTTAATTTAGAGTGTTTTAGAGCCAAGGGACAAGATATGTGTTCAAACTTCAGCTTCGCTTATACTGTAACTTTCACAAAGAATCTCCTTAAAAGTTCTGTCCTTGTACAACTGCATCAGAGTCGGTGCAGGCTGGGGCATTTTTGAGGTTGGATTTGGATTTGCATCTTCAAAGATCCCTTTGAGCGGGCACTCTAAGGTGCCAGGGACTGCCCTGTCCTCCCCCTTCTTCTCCTGGCTTTGCTTTCCTGGGTACTTTTGCCTATTTCCACTGTTTGGGTTTTCTTTTTCATTCTTTATGTGGTACACACACACACACATGCACGCACCCACACACGAACCTTGGTGTGTATTTCTGAAAACCTAGGAAAGATCTAATTTAATTCTCTCCGTAGATTCCCGTGGACAGGGTGAAATGAAAGAGATATTGTTTAAAAAGCGGTAATTAAGATCCAGTCTTCAGTTCCTTCTTCCTGGTCCTATTTTTCTCTGTAAGCCTGGAGATTTTATTTTCATTAGCGTGTCTTGTCTACAAAGGGCGCATACATGATATTTTATTTAGGAGAGCCACCATTCTCTTTTCCTCTTCTTTCTTGCTTCCGTTCTTTCTCAGTAGTTGAGCAATGTGTTATATTTTCCCCTTTCCCTTCTATCTGTCCCTGATTTCCACCCCCTCACCTCCCCGTCAGAGCATCTATCACTGTGGTGAGGATCACAGCGGCGGCGGCTTCTCTTTCATCTTCTTCCCCCAGCTAGAGAGAGGGAGGGAAAGAGGGAGGCGGAAAGAAGGTGGGGGCGAGACTAGCCGAGGAAGAGGAGTGGGTGGGGAGGGAAGCAAGAGAAGAGCTACCTAGACGAAGAAGTTAAGCCACTCGGGTAGAGTTCCTTGTCAATTCCACGCGGGCAAAGTGGACCTCTCCGTGGGTTACAAGCAGCTCCAGATCTTTACTTCTTTCACTGGTGGCCTGATCCTTTCCTCCAGACACAGACAACCCCCACCTCCACCCCACCCCCAAACTAGGACTCGCCCTACAGGCTCTGGGAAAAGAAAAAAAAAAAAAGTCCTCAATCACCACCTCCTTTACACCCCCACCCCCACCAGCCCGGAGCGGGCAGCCAAGGAGAGCTGGAGGCGGGGGAGGGGGAGGAGAAGCGACGCATGTGGGTAGCTTTTCAGCGCCGGCGAGGCGCGGGAGGAGGAGAAGCCGTGGGGAGGCGCAGCGGCTCACCTGCGGGGCAGGGCGAGGAGCAGGGACCTGGGCTGAGCGCTCTGGACCGAGGGCCCGGGACGCGTCCGGAGCCCGGTTCGCTGCCAAGCTCGGGGTCTCTCCCACCCTTCGGCCGGGCGAACCCGAGGGACGCAGCGATTTGCTTTGACAGAGCGGGCCCCGCGGAGACGTGGAGAGCGACTACTAGCTAACGAGCCAGACTGACAAACTCCGGCAGGGAACAAAGAGGGATCGGACCGTGTGGTTCTGCCAGCTCAAGCTCCGGGCAGAAGCTTTTGGGACCGAGGCCGCTGCTGTGACGCCCCGAGACCCCGCCGCGCCCTCTACTGCAGAGTCCCAGCGCTAGCCCGCACGAACTTTATTCTTGGCAAACTTCTCTTTTTCTTCCTCTCCTCCTCCGCCCCCCCCCCCCTTTTCCCCTTCCAGCAAATTAAATGCGCTTTGAGATGGAAAACCGAAACGAAAGGGCAGGAAATAAACTCTAAAACGGACATCTCCAATCTGGGTTGTTCTTTATTATTATTTTTTTTCGCCCTCCAGGAAGTGGACATTTCGTTATCTTCTGATTCTCCTTGCATCTTTTCCGCTGGGGCACGCGGAGCCTTTTTGCCTACCTCCTCCTCTCTTTTCGGAAAACAAACTTCCAAATCGGCATCTGGGAAAGCTACAGTGGAGAGGTTTGCGCAGAGACGCGCTGACGGACCATCCCCTGTATTTTGGCTAGTTGTCCACCCTCTGGAACCAGCGTGCTCCGCGCGCAGACCCGGCGACGCGGGGGGCGTGGGGTGGCCGCCCGGGTACTGGCAGCCTAGCCCAGCGCGCGGCGCGCTGCGCAAACTCCCTCCAGAGGCGCGGGCAGCCGAGATCCTCACAGCGCGGTGTTCTTTGGCCTCGTGGGCGGGCGTCGGCTTCTGTCCCGGCCCAGCGGGAAGGCGCGGGCGGCTGCCCGGGCTAGGGCGCCACCGCAGCTGCTCCGGCTGCCGGCCGGCGGCCCCGCGCTCGCCCGCCTGGCTTCCGCCTGCTCTCCTTCCTTAAGTGCACCTTCCAATTCTCCTTTTCCTTCCTTTCCCCACCCTGTTCGTTGACCTCTTTTTCCTGCTGTCGCCGCGTGTGCTCCTCCAGCGGAGCGGAGATTACAGAGCCGTCGGGATGCCCCAACTCTCCGGGGGAGGCGGCGGCGGGGGAGACCCGGAACTCTGCGCCACGGACGAGATGATTCCCTTCAAGGACGAGGGTGACCCCCAGAAGGAGAAGATCTTCGCTGAGATCAGTCACCCCGAAGAGGAAGGCGATTTAGCCGACATCAAGTCCTCCTTAGTCAACGAGTCCGAAATCATCCCGCCCAGCAACGGACACGAGGTGAGCGGGCTGCTGCCCGAACCCCGAGAGGCGTGGCGGGGGCCCAGGGGACAACAGAAAGGAAGGGTGCAAGGACCCGGGGCAGCCCAACTGACCGGTCCTGAGAAGCTGCCTCGTTTGTTCGGGTGGTGGCGATGGGGTGAAAATGGGCCCCTGATCACCAGTTCCCCTTTGTGTGTGTCGGGGACGGAAGGGGGGTGCGCAAGGAAACTTATCCCATCAGGATCATTTGGGGGGTTCTGTGGCTAAGCCGTTGGTCTCCGGGGTAGGAAAAGCTGCCCTTAACCCATAACGTTTCACCTCCGGACTTTCTGGTGGTCTTGAGTGGGTGCGATGAGTTAACACCGTCCGTGTCTGAACACCACTACTGAAAAGTTCTGTAGGAAGGAAAACAAAGTGTATCCGCTCGCTCGCTCTCTCTCTCGGTGGATGTCTATGCAAAAGTGCGTTAAACCACCAAAAGGCTTAGGTGGAGAAGAGAAGAGCGAAAGGCGCGGAGGAAGAGGGGCGGGCCGGGCGGTCCCAACCGCCGCCAAGCCGGGACCACGCCGCGCCGGGCGTCCGGGGGTGGGAGCCGCGGGGCCAGGTCGGTGTGGCTGGGGAGCCGCAGAGCCTGGGCCAGGACGCGCAAGTTCTAGCCACACTCCACGGGGTTCTCGCTGGGCCCCACGCAACGTTAGCGCTCCCCGACCCCCGTCACGTGCGGGAAGGAGAAGGGGAAAAAACGCCTCTATTTGGGTTAATTTGGGCCTGAATTAGGTAGGCCTGAAATCTATGCAAAAGAAAAGCAGATCTAAGGGAGGTACGGCGGAAGCCGGAGCACCCAGCAGTGGGGACTGGAAGGCGCTTTATCAGACCTCCTGCCTGCTTCGGGCGATAGCGCAAGTAACCCGAGTAGAGTAAATAGAAACACGTGGGTTGCCAGCGAGAGAAAGCTGGGAGCGGGACCCCGTGGGAGAGCTATTTCTGGCAACGCCTGGAGCTTCAGATTGGCCTGGGGTCCGGGGTGGGGGTGGGGGCGGATGGACCCTGATATTCGACACTTCACTGGCCAGGCTACTTCAACAACTGGGAAACCCTTTGGAGGATATCCGGTAGAAAGGTCCTTACCCTCAGAAGATTTCACCGACGCTGTTTCCCTCCAGTTTCTTTGGAGGGTATACCCTTTTTCCTTAAATGGCATCCTTCTGCCCCTAAAAAGAAAGCGTGTGGTTTCGGGGGCGGGGAAATTTGGGGTTTTAAACAACACGTTTAAGAACACCTCAGAGTTACCTTCTCTACCCAAATGGCAGGGGTGAGTACATATTTTGGAAAGCTGGGAATCTGGTTCTGAGGACAACACAGGAGCTTTCTTTATCTGCAGAATCTTTCATCCCAACATGCCAATTGAGAGGAGGTTGTGGGGGGGGGTGCACCCAACCCCACTGAAAGGTTTGTGACTATGCGTGTACTGGGGGAGGGTGTCAATGGGAAGATACGTCCAAGGAACCAAATAACATCCAAAGCTTTTTGCAAAGCTCTTATATTTGTAGAACAGCCTCTTTTTCTTTCTACCCATTTTGCTTGTCCTTCCCTAGTCCATAGATTAATTTTGCTACCCACTTCACATTTTCTGATCTGGGGAGAAGACCTCTGCATTTGAAGCTGAAAACTGGGGAATTAGGGCTCTCTGTTAATCTTACAGCAGTGATAAGTGGGCATGGGACAGGCTCAAGAAAGATGGTGAATGGGTCATACCACTGATTTACACGTGGTTGAGTCTGGGTGGATGGTGGTTACCAGAACTGATATTAGCTGAGCTACCTTTTAGAAGTCTGTAACCTGGTTCTCAACTTTTCTCCCGTTAACCACAAAACAGTTCTACTTTTCTGTTGTAAGCCTGAACCCAGCCAGCCGTGGTAAGTACTAGTCCTCATGGAGCTCCAGCTGGGACTGGGCTCAGGGCACTGGCCTTAGAACCCCATCTGTGGGTGGTTGGCTTGTTTATGTTAAAATACCATTTTCAGTTGCAAAATGATATTTCGGTCTGCTTTTAATCATCTCTGATTGAACTGAACAGCTCTTGAAGAGGCTATCAGAACGATCAACCCCATTAACTCAAACCCCTATCTTATTAGGCCTCCGTGTAGCCTTCATGTGTTTTAGGACACAGCAGAGTCAGAGCAGTACATGGACCATCGCCAGATTTACTGTATTGTTATTGTTTTTATCATTACTAAGATTATTACGCTTTCTAGTCCTGGTAGATAAGCACTCAAAAATATATATTGAATAAAAAAATAGCCCCCTACTATTTGGTCCCAGCCTGCCCCTCTCAGATTAATAAAATCAGGTCAAATAAGTTGCACTTAAACCTCTTCCTTTGAGTTACCAATGGACACATAATTGTGTCATTTTTGTCACAGACTCTAAGGTGATTTTCTTTCTTTTGGGCATGGGGATTTGTGCTGTTAGGTGGCCAGACAAGCACAAACCTCTCAGGAGTCCTACCACGACAAGGCCAGAGAACACCCTGATGAAGGTAAGACACTAATGATGGAGTCTATTTTTCTGAACTTTATTATTTAACATGTTTTGCTACTTTTATTTGTGTCCTAGATGTGATAAGGCTGGGCCCACTTTTTTAACAAAATGGGAACGAAAACCCAGAGAACCTATTGCTTATCTCTACAGTATATTCACATCATATAAAACATAGGGGACTGTGCATTTCAGTTGGCTTCCAAATTCTTTGGGATAGGGGAAGCGCCCATACTGAATTTTTCTTTTTTTCTTCATTTTACTTTAAGTTCTAATTAGCATTCGTAGTAGATCTTTGGCATTTTTTTCATGCGTTCTTAGGAAGAATGACAGTCTACATCAATATATTTTCCAGTTTATTTTATAAGAGAAATAGTTTTGAATGAGTCTTCATTTGCAAAATTGGTGTTTCTTGTTTCTGAGAGGACAGGCAGTGAATGCTATAAAGCAGAGTCTTACATTAAAATATAAAACTTTATTCTTGTAATTGGGAACTTTGCATATCAAACATGATAATCAGACTCTCCCTCTCCCCCTTCCCATTTCTGATTCTTGCTCAAAGTTTTTTAATTGCATATATATTTTTTTTAATTTAAGGAGGACTCCCTGTGATTTTAAAAGATTCATGTAATCTACAGGGTTTGTTTTTCTGCTTTCCCTTAATTATTTACAATTGGCCTAACCAGAATGAAGTGTTCCTACATGCAATATGTCAGCCTGGAGAAAAACTATAATACCAGGCTTCCGTCTCAGCTACAAAGTAGTTAAACAGATTTAAAAAGAAGAAATGCGTATAATGACACACACAGATTACTTTGACAGAATGATGTAAGTGTAGCACATAAAATTAAGCCTCCTGAAGTTAATCCTTCATAAATTTGGGTCATTTCTCCTATAATACATACAACCCATAGTAAAATATTCCTTTCAGAAATCTAGAAGCACAGGTAGAATTTTTCAGTTTGCTTGTAAGGGGAAGCATAATTTCAAATATATAAATATATGTTACATGTATGTGTAGATAGATAGCCTAATATGTTTATATTACAGCTTTAGGTTTGTATATGTTCTTTCATGTGTGTGTATTTCTTAGTCTGGTTTGTTAGTATTAGAGTAAATTAAGTTAGATGGACAATACTAATTTTGTAAAAAATACCAGTCAATAGTGGAAGTAAATTGAAACACATGTTTTTTAAATATCTGGTTCACTGTTGAACCATTTAAGAGAATAAATACTGTCAATCTAAAATAGAGCATAATAATATAGTTACAATATTTTGTAAACAAATCTTTTATGTAAAGTTTGATTTTTGTCTTAGAACTATTAGATTTTCAGATGAAAAATACATCTAGAAAGGAAAGTCAGTGCATTCTTGATTGTTTGTTGTATTCTCTCAGGAAAGCATCCAGATGGAGGTCTCTATAACAAGGGACCCTCGTATTCGGGTTATTCTGGGTATATAATGATGCCAAATATGAACAACGACCCGTACATGTCAAATGGATCCCTTTCTCCACCCATCCCGAGAACAGTGAGTAACATGCTGATGTTGCAAATTATTTTCAGAAGTGCAAATTAATTTGTATTTTTTTTTTCAAACACATTGAAAATGCTTTCATTATATATGACTGATCACTGCTTTATAAGACCTGTTATGGTGAATGGCTGCCTTAAATAGTGCCATTTTTTGTATCTTGCACTTGAAATCTAAAGATTATTAACAGATTACAAGTTATCGTGAAATCAATTGAAGTAATATCAACAAATCCATGATTTTATGAGTATTTTGGTTTCTATGCTAATGAGAGGGAAAATATGGACTTAATTTTTTCATTTAGCTAAGTACTGGCTTTCTCTGCTTGTAAGCTAGTTAGAATCAGATCTGGGGAAATAGCTAAATTACCTTAGATTTTACTTTGACTTTTAAAACAATGTCTTACGTCACTGTTTTACCTGAATTACTTTAACATCAGTTGTCAGATGAAAAAATAGGCTATTTATACTTTGTTAGTCAATTGTTGAGAAAATATTATTTGAAGATAGCCCTAATAAAAGTTGTTCTTTTTTTAATCTGGTGGTTCAGTTAACATGTAAAATTCTAAAAATGCAGTGGCATTATACTCAGTAGAATTTCAAGTATGCTACTTGATATTTCTCTTTTCTTGGGAAGTGGAAATAACTTCATTTATATAGTAAGAAAACATCTAAAGGACAACTTGTGTCGTATGTATAAATGTGAAGCTGTGTTGCTGATTGAGTTGGTCTCCAAAGGGTCGTGAGGATCATTCCCCGAGTAATGATTACGAATATCTACTGATCCATCAATATATTTCTTTTCTTGTTAGTCCCATTCTCCCTCCACTGCCCAGCCCCCAAACAAAGATATAAATGCACAGGTCTTGGGCATTAGCCTTTCAGTCTAACTGGACCTCCTATATATCGAGAATCCTAAATTGGAGCCTCTGATCTTTGGCTTATCAGCCCAGGGCTTTCACCAATTGCAGAAATCAGTTCAGAAATATTCGGGAGAGTACTATCCTTAATACCTTAGTGAACAGAATCTGGGAGTGAGAAGATTCACCAAACCAGTGGGGAGCAATTGTTTACCATCAACAACAAAAAGTATTTGGGGTTGTCTTGATTATCTAAGCTCTCACTTGTTGAAATGATAGATATGTGAAATTTAACCACTTCATGTGGGTACTATGGTTTAGAAGTTATTCTAACTGTTTTTCCACAAATTTCAAAAGAATATGTGTTCTTTCGGGTAGAGTGTAAGATTTTTCTCATTTTCAGATGGCAGCGAAGATCGATCTTGTGATGGTTGCTATAGGACGATAGCCAATTTCACATTTTGTTTTAAAAGGTTTTTCAAATATGTAATGAGAGACATGTCTGTCTGGTGCATTTGAATTTCCTACCTAAAAGGTGAATGAATTAATAAAACCAAATACATTTTTAATATTTAGAGACCACCCCCAAATAATGCTTCTAAGTTGTGAAATTTGTGGGAGCCTTTGTATTTGACTAAATATACAAGTTTATAAGGTACTTCTTTTATAGTTGGGTAGAGTTTTTTGTTTGGGGTTTGTTTGTTTTGGAGAGGGAGAACACATTTTAGATAAGGAATAATTGAAGACACTTATTACAGTGTTACAATAATCATGAACTTAGTTGGAAGGAAGCAAATTCTGTTTAGCTTTGAAGTTCGTAAATAAGCTGGCTTCTGTTTAAAGGCTTTTAGAACAACACATAATCTTTCTGACAAATCAAATTTATAATCTCTGATTTGATAACAATAGAAAATAGCTATTAAAATAATCGTACGCTGTTTTGGCTGTGCATACAGTTAGTGCATAATAAGTGTTGTGTAATTTATTCCTTAGAGAGATCAGCCACTTCTCCCTTCGAAACACTATATGTATTCTTTAAAAGTCAGTATAATAAAAAAAACTATTGGTGTTTGTAAATTATCCCTAAGAACATTGAATATTGAATTTCCCCTTTGAGCCAGCATTCTGCCTTACATCTTTCTGTCCTTTTATCTTGCCTCCCAGTGTATTAATAACTTTTAAATTTTGATAGAATGGAAGGTATTTATTGTTAATGTAGGTATTAAAATTTTGAGGTGAGAGAATTGAACAGTCATTCATTGTTTAGGAAAGATTTGTGGCCAGAATAAGCGGTAGGTAAAGAGCAGAGGAAAGGGGTGTGGCCAGAAAACAGTTACTTTACCCTGTTATTTTCTGCTTTGCTTTATTCTGTTACATTTCAGAACATATTTATATCAGGCACATTTCCTTGGGATATTTTGCAGTTTGCACAATTCCAGAAGCTTTTCAGTTTTAACCACAAGGCTATGTCAGAATTTTTTTGGGGGGTCCAACCAAAGTGAGTTGCAATCTTTGATTTTTAATACCTAACAGCTGTTTTTAATGTGCCCTGAGATCAAAAACAACCGGAAGGCAGCCTCTCTTCTTCACCCCAAACCACACTTCTACCTTCCTGCTTTTTACCTCTCTGTCCTTAGTAGGACTGGGTGTTTTTGTCAGGACATGCACAGTGATAGGTTTTTATCTGGGGTGTCAGGAGCAGGCTAACCATTTGTGTCTGGACTGAGGATGGGAGCATTTCTGTGGCCTCCCTGTGGCTTGAATTTGCATTATAAAACAAGTGCTTGTTTACTGCATCTGTTGCCTGAGGGTGTTGAGACTAGAAAACATCTCAGGGCCCTGACTGTTTCTCTCTACAGTCTTCCATTTGTGTGTAACTGCAGGTAGTCCAGAGAATACCAGCTACAGCCGGCCAGCTGGCACACAGAGAAACGTTTCTGCTGGAAGCTCATTTTAACAATTTTATGTGCTTTCTTTTGCTCTTTTTTGAGACAAACACTAATGTACATATCCTCACACAACTTTTACCTGTGACCTAAGTACACTATTATATACTCGGGAAAGACTTCCTTCAGCAATCCAGCTTTTTTTTCCTTCTGAAGGGAAATTTTAATTGCCAAATTTCATTCTTCCAGAACTGGAATTCCTAGGGGTATGAGTTCCTACCAGAAGTCTTACGCATGGGTCACTAATAGAATTATAAATAAAAATTCTTAATGCAGATAAATTGGGCCTAATAAGAAAGCATGTACAGTAATGGATTTGGTGTCATTGTGAGTTTTTAAAGCACAGTAAACCTTGCCTTGAGTCAATCATCTTCACAGAATGTGGGAAGAAGATGCAAAGCCGGGCAAATATTTGCGAGCAAGGACGCTATAGAGTTTATTAAATGCATATTCCCAACCCTTTTTTCTTTGAACCTCACTTATTCAATTGATTGTAGGTCAATCAGTAGTCAAGTATTTAAGGACAAAATAGTTCTTTGCATCCCTGTTTCGGTCCTGGCACTTTTGTGTCGTCTGAATACCGTGTGAATAGTCAGCCTGGACTTGACGTCGTGAAAGTTCCCAGTAGTTTAGGGCACTGTGGTTATCCGTGTTCGGTGTCAAACTTCCATTTGTCCCCCATGTAACCCAAATGTTTAGCACTTCAGAAAAGAACCATCTCATTTCTCTTCAGATGCTTGGGGGAGGGAAAAGCAGCAAAACCCAGTGCAGGAAGCTGCAGCAAACGTTGCAGCTCAAAGTCATACCCAAACCACAATAACACCTGGTCAGTAGAGTGCCGCTAGCTTCATTGTTTTTGTTTCTTGTGATCTTTCTTAGAATGGATCTTTCAGGCGGGAGGTGGGAAAGGAAGATAATTTGTGTTTCCGTTTTGTTTTTTTGTGTTTTCTTGGGGAAGTTTTTTGGTAGGCATTGCTATGAACATGTTTCAGGGGTTCTTTTTTTTACTGAATTTGAGGAACTTAATTTGGTTGTATGACTGTTTTATCTTAAAGATAATTGACATTTTGATGTCTGGTGGACAGAATTGTATCCATTTTACCTTGTCATAACTGCACCCCCTTATGTATGGACTTGCTTAAGCAGGACAACTTTGATTTTGTCATTGCTCACATCTGGAATTAAGGAACAAAGGTGGACATGTCTAATCAATAAGCTTCTGAATACTGCTGCACATCACATTGTGGCATAGCTTTGAAAATAATCACAGAAGTGGTAATTCAAGAGTAGGGTGAGATTCTGGCTTATATTTCAAACTAGACTTTCGAGATGGAGTGTCTTTATATTTTACTACAAGAAGCTACTTCATTTGACTTACTGATAAATTATTTGTCATTTGCTGATCTATTTTGTGTTTTGAAGCAAAGCCTATTTAGTTTCTCCTGTACTTCAGTGCAGGAGTAGTTATGTTTTAGAAGGTCTAGTTACCTCATTTGAATGTATATGTCAGAAACACGTGTGGAAAAATTCCTCAGGGCCCCCCAAACTCTTCTGTTTGATTCATTCTTAATTGCACTGCTAAGTTAGAAAGGGTCACAGTCAGGATAATCGGTAACAATTGTCATCCCCCCTCAGAGAGCTCATGGCCAGGCGTTTTGCTTATTCATGTGTCCCAGGGACCCTACTACACATGACTCTTCAAAGAGCTCACACTGCACTTGTCTGACTGGCAAAGCAAGAGTATGATCCTTATTCAGACATATTTTTTAAATATCTAGTAATTTCTTCATCATAAAAACATAAGGACAATCTAGAAAATATTCAGCAATTTCACTGAACTAAGACCATTGAACTGACCTGCAGACGGTCTTGCCCTTTGAAGTACATCTTCTTCCTGTCCACATCTAGGCTGGATTTGCTTTTATCAACCCCGTTATTTTGATCCAGTCTCTCTTGTGGTCAGAAACTCACATGTGATTTAACAGGACAGAGGGAGGACCTCACAGACGGGTCCGTCTGAACTTGATCTAATGGCCTCCCAAGTGCTCTTCCATAATCAAATGAGAGAATTTGGCAGATGCTGCCTTTTTTTTTTCCCCAGTGAATCCTGTTGGATCTTTAAGCAGAACTATTTTTGGTTTTTTTGCCATTGAAAACTTTTAAGCAATCAGATCACTTCTTTCCTCTCTGACTCCCATTATGGTTCATATATGTGTAATAGGCATGCTTGGAATTCTATAAAACTGATTTCCCTTTGATTTCAGTGCAAGACCTGGGAATTTAAGGGGAAAATGTGCCAGTACTGTCGGTGGGCCAGCAAAGCATGGTGTATTCCCAGGCAAAGCTCGGGCTCGGCATTATGTAGGTGCTGTTGTCATAGGACTGAAGTTTTTTTTTAAAAGGGGTTGCTCATTTAAAACGTAACTTCTTTGAAGTTACTGCTTCACTGATTATACCAAGCTGAGCCAATCTGTAGGATGCTAGTACTGTACCAATCCGGAGCCTTAGAAGTCCTTACTTTTGTCTCAACAGGTCCTTACTCATTTGGGAAAGGCAGCCATTGGACGTTTATTTAAATAATCTTAACATATATTTTAGGCCTTGCGAACATTTAAAAAATATTAATTGTAACCTTATGAAACAATAATGTAGGAACTGTAGACTGCTATAAGCCTTTAAATCATATTAGGCATATCAGTGACCCAGTAATCTCTAAGATTTAGAGGCTCAAAGCCTGTAAATGACCTAGAGACCAACAACAAAGAGTGGGGGTTGGGAATGAAATATTCCACAGGGAATGGTGAAGAGTTGAGCAGAGGACTGGGCAGGAAGCAGAGATTGCTAAGTCAGGGAGATTCTGATGATCTGAGGACTATTTGTAGAGTAGTAACAGAGGCAGTTTAGAGGAGTATAAAGTCTCTGTAAAACAGTAATTTTATACCCAGCACCCATTTTAGCTGACCTCTCCACCTGCTATTATTATCAACTTACTATACGTAGATAACTGGCAAAGTTCACTGAAGGATGGTACTCCCATGCCTTCAGATCTGTATGGGAAAAATTGCAAGGGCAATAAGAATAAGCAACAGTTTTGTTTACCTTCCCCCCATTTGTAAAAGAAGTATGACTGGCAAAGGTGGTGCACCACAGAGAGCCTAGAACTGTGTTTTATTTTGCACATAATGGGGTGGGGTTGGGGGGGACATGAGGACTCTTGAAAACTTCTGATTATTGACCATTATGTCTACCTATGCCACCACAGGCAAAAATGCCCACAGACAGTCTTATGTGGAACTTGACTGTTTTTTACCTTTGTAAAGAATCAAAATTTTGATCTTCATCACAGTAATTTATTGTTGATGTTATAATCACTTTTTTAAAAAGATGCCTTTTGCTAGTCAATATAGACAAAGTTTGAATGACGGGGTGGCTGGAGGGAAGGCCCTATTATATAAAAAGGGGAGTTGCTCTAGTTTAACTTTAATTTTATTTTTTTATTGCTACCAGCTTCTTCATAAAACAGTCACCAATATATAATTTAAAAACCTGACATACTGAGATATTTGGATGTCCTTTTATTTTTTTTTAATCTTGAAAAACTTTGCAATAAAAGCTATCAACTATTAGGGACAACTGATGAGTTATGAGATAGTTACATTCAGAATAGGCCCTCAGTAAATTTGCTGAATTAATAAGGAATGTATATGAAATGCTTCATATATGTTTTTGGATGTTTCCAGATCATCTCTCTTTATGAAAACAAATGCTACATGAAAAGCAAAATCTGAGTTGGCTAAATAATTCTTAGTATTTTGTTATTTTACCTTTTCTCTGATTTGTTGCATCAGTTAAAAAAACAAAACAAAAAAACCAAAAGAGTACTAGACCAGGGTCTTTAATGAGGAAGTCAGAGTCACTGCTAATAGATGCTAAGTTTCCAGGTTACAACTGAAAACAGTGCAGGGAAGCTCACTGCCAGATTATAAAAGAATGGACTGGACCTTTATCTGAGGGTGGTTCATAATAAATATTTATCTCTTACTCAGGTCCTAGAAACCTAACTGAAGAAAAGAAGTTGATAGATGTTTTAATTTGATAATGCTTGCACAGAGAGACCCTCAGTAAATTTGCTCAATTAATAAGGATGGCAATCTACCAGAAATGGGTTGGCTTCTTTAAAGGGAATTTATTAAGATACAAGTTTACAGTGCTAAGGCCAAAAAAATATCCAAACTAGGGTATCCAGAGAAAGATACCTTTCCTCAAACAGGGTCGATCTGGGAAGGCATGTGGTCGGTGTCTGCTGGTCCTTTGGCTTCTGATTTCAAACAGCTTCCATCTGTGTTAGCTCTGAAGCATTTTCCAAAATGATTACCTCTTAAAGGGCTCCAGTAAGCGACCCACCTTGAAAGGGTGGAAACTTATCTCCATGGAAACCACCTAATCAGAAGGTCCTGCCTGCAGTTGGGTGGGTCACATCTCCATGGAAGCAACTTAATAAAAAAGATTCCACCCAGCAACATCGAATCAGGATTAAGAACACAGCTTTTCTGGGTGCACAGCAGTTTCAACCCGGCATAATAGATAGGCTTTTTTTTTGAGAAAGGTGCTTGAGATAGAAATAGAATAGCAATAAAAAGAAAACAGACTTGGACTACGTTCTAGTGTCATGTGGTTAAGGCTTTGCAATTCATTTTTGTTCTCTCCCAGATAGAAAGGACATTTTTCATTAACACTTGAGATATTTTCAGATGTTAGAAAACTCCCTGTGTTCCTTATGAATGCATGTGGCAGCATCAGTGTGATTTTTGAAGGCTAGTATATGCAGTTATATCCTCTTGCAACGTGGATAATAAAATGTTTGAAGCTTTATTAGGTGGAGGGAGGCGGTGCCTTGGAAAGGCTAAGCCTGTGGAGGAGGGAAGTACTCGTTAGATGTCAAAAGACTTGAGATTTAGTTCCAAGTCCACCACCCTCCTTCAGTAGCCTTGGGAAGGTGTTGAACCTCTGTCACCCTTCATTTCCTCATTTAGAAAATGGTATATTAATATCCGGCTTGCCTACCTCGTAAGTGTTGATGTGAAGTTCAGATGGAACAAAGCCGGCAAAAGCTCTGCTTTCTGGCTGTGACAGCAGAGCGTGTGTCTAAAATGGTGTCAGCAGATGCACACCCACCCAGGAAGCTCCTAAGACAGGAAGCAGCTCTTGGTTCTTCTTATCATTCCACCATGCTGACCTGGAATTCGGACACTGGGTAAAGGCCTTGTGTTAACCTTTAGAAAATGTTTGCATAATTAAAACTTTTTTGGATTGTTATTACATTTTTTACAGAGGTGGTTTTCTTCCCTTGGGTTCATTTTTCTCTGCTGATGGTTAGGAGAGCTCTTGATTTCCTCTATAGCACAAGGTCCTGTACAAGGGAATGGAGGGGGATGTACCTGGGAGTAGGTTTCTAAATTTCAGCTCTGTTAGCGAAAAACCTTGTATCCTTCTGATATTTGATATGAAATTGTCAAATTGCCTGAGAACTCTGAACTCCTTGAGGGGCGTGAGAAAGAATATATGTTTGATTTGGAAAGTTTTTTTACCTTAATCCTTTAGAAGCTGAGCTCCTGACCCCACCACAAAAATTATATAGAGAGGGGCTTTATATAATCACGAGATGTAGAGAGGACTGCAGGAAAGTTATTTCTTTCCTCTTCAAGTTTTCTTCTGCCTTGAATTTTCCTAATTTTCTTGGCACCCAGAAGGATCAGATTTAAGGGGATGTGTTGTCTGGGCAGTCAGGAGAAATCAGTATTTCTCTAGCCTGGTGGAAATTTCCCACCTTCAGGATCTTTCTCAGTAAAGTCCAGTGAATGTTAACATATACCAGTTTTGAGTCAGCTTTCTTTGTTCGGGATTCCTCAATTTTGAACACTGTATCCAGTACCTTTAAATAGTTGTGATGATACCATCTTGGCACACTACCTTAAATGACTTTAATTAAGGAAGAAGCACTGTAATCCTATCCCAAATGCTTTAGACTTTGTCTTAGATTCCAACAAGTAGTTTAAGTCTGAGACAAAACTTAAAGTACTAAAGTGAAAAATATTTGCCATTACCATAATTGAGCTAACGATAGAAATAGCTGTCAGGTTGAGGAAAAGAATCAGTCCTAAATATTGCTTAAATTGGTTTTTACTCATTTTTCTGTATACATTTTAAATTTTTTAAATGAAAACTCAAGACATTTTTCATTTGAAAGGAAAAGGAGAAAGCAGTTAACATTTTTTTTTTTTAACTACTGCTTTGTGCCAGATATTGTACTAGGTAAATTACATAATTATCTTTAATTTAATCCCAGTAAGAAAACGTGTTTGTGTGTGGTGGGGGAGGGGGCTGGTATATACCCATGTTAAACATAAAGAGCCATTCTCTGGGACAGCAGTAACCTCACCTAATTGTGGAGTCAGGGCCTTTAAGGTCTGAAGATTTTTAAATTTTCATTAAAAAAACCATATTCGCCTTTGAGAACATAAAATTTATTAAAGTGATCATAATCTTGTTTAATACGTAAAGTATAAAAGCAGTTATTACTTTGGTTTTTTTTTGAAATTTCAATAATGCTTAATTATTTTTTACAAAAAGAAAAATAAGTAATATTTTCATTACAAAAGCAATATGTATTCACTAGAAAAATTAGGAAATTCAGATGAGCCAAAGAAATAACAAATATTAAATTTCCAAGTTCCTGTGGTCAGACGATCACCCTTAGAACTTGTTTATGTCGCCTTTTAGACCTCTCCCCATGCACATATAAAAATACATATAAACATACCTAGGTATATGTTCCGTATACATGGCAATGGAAACATAATATTTTGTGACTTGTTTGTTTTCCTTCAACATACCACAGATATCCTTTTCTGTCAATAACTACTCTCCTGTAACATCGTTTAAATGGTCACCTAATTTGTTTAAGCAGTCTTTGTTGGTGGACATCTGGATAGGGTCACCTTTTTTCTAACCTTTACACAGATTCTAGATTGTTTATTTGGAATAAATTGCTAGAAGTAGAGTTGGAGAATCAAAGGCAATGCTCCTTTGCAAAGCTTAACCCAATATTTCAATTTAGCCTTAAAAAAACATCTATTTATAGTCTATATTTAAAAGTATATGAACGCTTTCATTCATCTTTAGTTATGGTTAGCGTTTGGAGGCTGAGAATGTTCATGCCTTTCTACTTGACTCTTTCCAGTTTAGAATCAGCCTGGCAGCAGATACAAGTCAGACAGATGGATAGCTGAACGTCAGCTTCATGGCTGATAAGGCTGAATGGGAGAATGTGGCTTGCACTGAGAAACAAATGTGGACTTTGACTTCCCAAATTGAACCCACCGCCAAGCCCCAGGCCTCTCCCATAGA
Source organism: Myrmecophaga tridactyla (assembly GCA_004026745.1). NCBI lineage: Eukaryota > Metazoa > Chordata > Mammalia > Pilosa > Myrmecophagidae > Myrmecophaga > Myrmecophaga tridactyla. The sequence goes on from PVIY010004719.1 coordinate 83,026, forward strand.
GACAGGGACTTGGCTACTGTGGAACAGGAGAAGAGAACAAATTCATACTTGGCAGGCCAGCCCCCAGAGAGAAAACCAAACACTGATCCATCCTTGATGGGTTTCTTCTTCCAAATCGTCAAGGAGAAGAGTCCCTCTTTCCCACTTGTGGAGGAGTAAATGAGGGAGTAAGTGGAGGAAAGGGCAGCAGCCCCAGCTAGGAGGGAGGAAGTCCTTGCTTTTTGGCCAAGCTGGGAGGAGGGAACAAGGAGAAGGTGGTTGTCTTCTGAGTCACAGTTCTTGATGGATCGGTCAGATAGGGTGCCAAGGACAGTAATGATTTAAAAAAAAATGGAGTGGCAGAGTTTTGCTCTTGGAGTCAGAAGATCTTGATCTCAATGCTCTGCTACTGACTAAACGTGTGATCTTCAGCCAGCTACTTTTCCTCTAAACCTCGGTTTCTTCATCTACAAGGATTGCCACCTCTTCTCCCTGTGAAAGTATGTACCGTTCGGAGCCAGGAGCAGTGTTTCTGGAAGAAGGAGGGCCTGCATAGAATTGCTGGTGTTTTTATTAAAAACAAAGATACTGGGCCTCTCTGCAAATATCCTGAATCAAAAACTGCAGGTGGGTCATATATCTGCAGTTTTAACAAGCTCTTTAATTGATTCTTGTATAAAATAAAATTTGAAAGGTACTGACAGAGGAGATTATTAATAATTTAACTGAAGAATTCTGAAGGTCATAAAAAGTAAATGACTTGTACACGCTCTCACACCTATAAAGCAGTAGAGCTTAGACTTAAAGCCAGGTCTTTGAACCCCAAAGTTCACAGAATTTCTCTCCACTTAACCCGATCCAGGTACTCACCTAGATCTCTACCAATCTGTTCACTTGTAATCTCTCCTCCATGCTGCTGCCAGAGTTATCTTCATGAAAGCCAGATCTCATGAGGTTTCCTCCTTGAGCACTTTCATCCACTGACTAGAATGAAACCAACATTCTTGAGCATTATTTTTAAAACCTTCCACAATCTGGAACCTTCCCACCTTTGAAGCCTTACTTCTTCACCACCCTGTCCTGCAGCTGACATTCCCAGACCTGCATCCTAAACCCCTTCCCAAACTCATAGGAAGCTCAGACTCCCTGAGATACCATGCTCCCTCTTCTCTGCTAGCACAGAGTTGTTCATTCTTAAAGATCCAGGATAAATGGTACCTCCTCTCTGAAGCTCTTCCTGACCCTACCACCAGAAGATGAAGTGTTCTCCTGTGAGCCCGGTGGAAACTTCTTATGGCTCTGTTACCACAGCTTATAATAGCCGGTTGTATCCAAGTCTGTATTCCTTACTAATTGTTAGTTCCGTTTAGGACAGGGAATGTCTTATTCATCTCTGTTTCCAAGAACCTGTTATGTACCTGGCATAGAGTGGGTTGCTCTCTGGATGTTTGTAGAATAAAAAGAAGCAGAAATATAATGACTTCAGTAGTATAGAGCAATTATACAAGATGTTGATCCATATTTAAATGGGGACTCTAAAAAAATCATAAATGCATGCAGAATCACAAAACTGAAATTAAGCTTAAAAATTATCTGGGCATTATATAGAGAGTCCATGGACTGACTAGACATTAGCTTGTTGGTTTTTAGTATGTACTGTATACCAGTCACTGTTGTAAGCACTTTGTATTGTATTAGCTCATTTAATCTTCACAACAGCGCTGTGAGATTAGATACTATTAAGATCCCCATTTATAGATCAGGAAACTGAGGCAGAGAGAGGGTTGAGAAACTGAGGCATGGGGGTGCATATCAGGAAACTGAGGCAGAGAGAGGGTTGAGAAACTGAGGCATAGGGGGTACATAGAAAAGGTTAAGGACCTCTGTAACACAGATAAATAGATGGAAGGTCGCATAAAGTAAGTAATTTTGCTGATGATTACACATCTAATAAGTAGTGACACCATGATAGGGCTGGGCCCAGGTCACCTTACTCCTATGCCCTATGGCACATTACCTGTGCTACCACTGGCAAAAGAAGATGCTGGAACATTGTTGAATCAATGGATTTCTCATCTATAAGATGAAATGATTCACAACTTAGCTTTTGTGAGATTAAAATGAGATGGAATATGAAATTGTAAACTTCTTTAACATTCATTTTAGTGGTGGTTATTATGTCATTGATCAAGAACATGGAAGCCAAAGACAACCAGTTACATGCAGAGGGAGGAAGATGCATAAAAGGTGGTGAATGTTCTAGACCAATGATTAGAGGATGGTCATAATGGAAATAATAAGTTTAGAAAGAGGGGCAGGTTTGGGTTCAGCCATTTGTTTGTTTGGCTTAGGGATTATCCTGTGTTTTCACTTAAGCTAGGGAAACAAAAAATTAACCAAGATCTTGGAACCAAGCATTTTATACTGTGGATATCTTTTTGATCACCCTTGATTTAAGATAACAAAATCTCATTAAATCATTGGCCTTACTGTGAATCTGCCTGGATTTTGACTAGAAGCCTCAATAGAGCGTCATTTTGAGAAATAGACCTGTGAAGAGAATAATAGTATTAATAATATACCAACATCTAATATATAACGAGTGCACTTTATATGCATTTTTAATTCTCTCTATAACATTATTGAGTGAATATTACTAATATTCCCATTTCTCCAGTGAATAAACTGAGGCACAGAGAGGTTATTCAATTGTCTATATTCCCCAAATTTAGTAAGTGATAGAGCTTGAATCCAAAGCCAGAGAGACTCCCCAGTTCAGAAGCTGGGACTCAAATAATAAACTATTTTTTTTTTTTTTAGTACCTCCTGAAAAAGAATTTTGAGAGTAATCCTTACTCAATGTTGATAAACTATTTTGAGAATTAAAACTTCTGTTATATAGTTTTTGTATTTGTTTTTTGTATGCTGTACGGTGGGGTCACATTTCATTATTTTCCCATGTGAATATCCAGTTATTGTAGCACCATTCGTTGAATTTTTGTTTGTTTGTTTGATTTTTGTTTGTTTGTTTTGCTTGTTTGTTTTTTGGGAAGTGCATAAACTGGGAATGGAACCCAGGTCTCCCACATGGCAGGAGAGAATTCCACCACTGAACTACCCTTGCACCTTCGATACATATATTTTTAATCATTGTAAATGGTTAGATTCTAGTTATGGTTTAAATAATAGGTTCTAAGAGTGCTTGAAAATTGTTTTCTGGTTCATTCCGTGCCTAACCTTGTAATTATTTAATGTGTTCTTGAATATTCCCAGAAAATATTTGTTCCTTGGGTGTATCAGATGTATTTTGATACATGAGTTTTATGGGAATTCCAACTGCTTATTTCTAGGGGCTCAATGTCCCCGAGTCTTAAGGACTAAATAAATGGATCAAATAGTTGTACAGCCACATGTTTTGTGATTGTTACATTCTCTTTGGTAAATTATGTTGCCTCCTTATTCCGTAGGAACTGAGCATTTACAGGCAAAGTCTGCTGCCAAAGAGTGTTCTTTTCACAATAAGCAACTAAAATGTGGGATATCGTTCATTTTTTAGGAGCTGCTAGTGGTGCTTTTTGTGGTTTTATGATGTTAGGTTAAGTAAGAGAAATTAGTTAAGAAGTAATTGGACTTGAGATCATTCCTGACAAGTTGCAACAGTAATTTTCCTTTAAATAATGAAGAAATGTTTCTGGTTAAGGAGATATTTGCTAGGCACTATTTCCTCTGGAAAACCCATTAAAGAACAGAAAAAAATAAGTAAAAAGTACTTGTTCAGATGAAATGGTTTCCTTTTGATATACATATATTCATATTTTAGGCTTTCTTTCTGCATCTATACTTATAATAGAAGCTTTTTTACAGATGAATTCATAAGGTTGTTACTCTATTGGAATCCGTTTTGTCCCCATTAAAATACATTGTGTGTGCTCATCTTTTCCACGTGAATAAATATAATTCTATATTATTGATTGTAATAGCTAGATACTACCCAATCACATGAGTATTTTAATTGTTGATTTTATCCCCATTAGGACTTTTAAGGTTTTTGTTGTTTGTTTTAGGCAATGCTACGTTGAAACCATGTTAAAATTATGTGTTTCTCTTTTTGCTGATGTGAATTGCTTGTTCATGTAATATTGATTTATGAGAGCTTTTTATATAGAGAGCATATTACCCATTTTAATCACTTGCCCTCTTGAAATAATAATAGTTCAAAACTTTTCTGCACCAAAGTTATAATTACTTCTCTCTGTTTGTTTACAACTGCACTGTTGAGATCTGCTAGTCATTGTGTCAACAGCCAGCTATTTATTACCTCCCAAAAATGTTTTCCAACATCAGCTTGGCTCATGTTTTATTTCAGGAGAGAAGATGCTAGTATAGCTCTTTTAACTCTTGAGGGTGGGTCCAGTAACCAGAAAGGACAGCTTATTCCATTTCATTAATCAGAAGATGATATCTGTTGTTGTAGCAGGCTCTTGAGAATCTAAAATTTAGGGTTAAACACGTTTCCCGGTAGAATGAAGATGATTAGCAAAGAACGTTTCTTTATAGCAGGAGAAATTTACCATTCATGTCACAAATATTCATGGAAGGTGCTTATTTGAAAGTCATCGTGCTGAGCCCACCATGGACATAGCAATGATGAAGACAGTCACTGCCCACAGGGAGCTTACAGTTTAGTTAAGGGAGAAACATTTGTGCAGACAAACACCCATAACAACACAGAATGAGACAAGACCTCCATCACTGGTGCAAACTCAGAAGTGCAGGAAATGACACTCTGGGGTGCTGCAGCCCATCCCGGTGGTTTTTATATATGCTCTTCTTTCTTTGCCTGCTTTTAAGTTCATTGTGGCCCATTCAAAGTATGGTAGAGAATATTTGGTTTACTTGTTTAAAAAATGATTATGTAGGTGGCTCTGTTTGGGCTTGGCCAGGAAAGGTGCTTAAGTACTGTTGGTTTTTTTTGTTAAAAATGTACTCCAGACTATTGATAGAGCATTTTCAATGAGGATTGTTGTGAAGATTGCTTAGGTGTTATCTGTAGGATGGTAATGGAGGAAGTTAGGAGTTAGACCCTCCCGTGTTGGGTTGTGGATACCATGTCACTAATTCAAATTAGCACCATCCCCAGAAACCTTCACTTGTGAGTTATTTGCTCTGTGTTCTCTTTAGCTATGTTTTCAGTCGTGGTTGTCAAACTTGACAACAGTTAGATTAGACAGAATCCCATGATGGTAAACAAGCATCCATTTATTTATATTGTGTAGTAGCTAAGAACTCACGCTCTGGATCTTGAATTGCTGAGCCCAGATCCAGGTTCACCCACTTACTAGCTGTGTCATGGTGGATAAATCACTTCAACCTTTCCGTCCCCATTTCTTGACTTATAAGCACTTGAAAATTTCAAGACTTCGTTAAGATAACTAGAAATACAGAAGGAAAAGCTGTTACTTAGTTACCACACATAAGAAACTGTTTGGTCAAAATCCATGAGAAGGAATCATCGTACTGCTGAGAATAAGGTGACACGATAGGTCCGAAGAGTCCGCAAATTGCAGACCTGAGGAGGATTTGCTTTCATTTCTTATATACCATTTAAGGAAAATGCTTAGCTAAATAATGCAGGATCATATTAACTAGGTTTTATGAGGGGCTCTTATGTATCTAATTGGAAAAATGAGTCAGAGATTAAACTTTTCAAAAAAAATTTTTTTTCATCCCGCGATGGCTGGGTATCAGTTATGGAAGAACAGAAGCCTCTTTGTAGTGGTGGGAGAAATGTGATATTTAACCACAAAGGAGAAAACAGTTCATAATTCAGAGAAATCTTTGTTGTTTATGATTTTTTAATTTTTGTGTTTGTTTATTTGAATGGTTGTTGGCCAGGAATAATTCAACAATGCGTATGCAGTGTGAAGTTTGAATATACTTCGCTACCTGAGAAAAACACATTTTGAAAGGCTCCCCCCTCCCCACCCCAAGGTTATTTTGTTGTTTATTTCATGTGTGTGTGTTGGGGTGGGTGGGTGGGAATACTATTATGGAGTTCGGGGAGTTGTTTACTAGCCCTGTGTCTCTGAACAAATCCCTCACTTCTGTAAGCGTCAGTTTTCTTATCTGTAAAGTGGTAATAACGAGTGGTGATTGTTTTAGGCAGAAAGGACCACTGTGTGGAAGCAAGGACTGAGACAGGCTCTCCCTTTAGTAAATGGTGGCTGTTTTCTTTGCTTAAAAGCCCCCGTGCTTCTTGGTGTCAGATGCTTGAGCTGGCTCAGAAATGGAAACATACTTGGGTTTCTCTGGAGTTGTCTTAATCAATAGTAGAAGCACCAGAATTGACCTTAGAGCTTTGGCAAAGGAAACTTTTTATTTTCCTGCTGTAGGGGTGAAGAAGGTTCTGATGGTATGAGATAGGTAGAAGGTTGATCCAGTACTACTTTTGTCGGGTTCTGGGATTAATTGTGCATTAATATCTTTGTTCTCTTTAGCCGTATTTTCAGAGGTGGTTGTCAAATTAAATATCTTTGCAAGGGCACCAGAAGTGCAGACGTACCATCCCAAGTGAGATCTGGGCATCTAGCCTGAATAATTTCACCGGGTTGAGTGTCTACCCTCAAAGGTCTGCCTGTGTGGAACCAATCCATCATATACATTCCTCTTTTTCTCACAGCCCCAATTTATTCCTAGGATTCCTTGGCCTCAGTTATCATCCAGATGCTTCATTTTCATGAGTAAACGTTTTGCTGTTTAAAGTCACAAGGCAGCTTCCTTGGATAACGATTAAGCCACAGGGCAGTTCTCCTCACGCAGATCATAGCATGAGGAGGGTTTTCTGCCCTTGCTTTTCATGGCTTCATTTATCTCCAGAAAGATTGCGGCTGGTCACTTCCCTGATGCAGGCATGAGCTTTGGCGCAGTGAAAGAGGAGTTGGTTTTGTCTGTTTGGGGAGGAAGGAAAGTCAGTTGATATGCCAGCTCTGTAAGTCAGTTACGTGATTTCATCTTTTCAATTGTGGATCCTCATCAAAGAATTTTTTAAAAATATTTTTATTGAGAAATGTCCACATATGTACAATCCAACCATATTATACGATCTGTGGCTCACAATATCATCACAAAGTTGTGTACTCTTCACCATGATCGTCTTTAGAATGTTTGCATCACTCCAGAAAAAGAAATAAAAAGGAAAAAAAAAAAACCTCATATATCCCACGCTCCTTACTCCTCCCTCTCATTGACCCACAGTATTTCAATCTACCAATTTTTATCCTTTATCTCCCCATGTTATTTTTTATCCTCTTTTTTACTCATCTGTCCATACCCTGGATAAAAGGCGCACCAGACACAAGGTTTTTACAATCACAGAATCACATTGTTAAAGTTGTATCTTTATACAGTCGTCTTCAAGAATCGAGGCTACTGGAACACAGCTCAGCAGTTTCAGGTGCTTCCCTCCAGCCACTTCAGTCCACCATAAACTAAAAAGCAGTATCTATGTAATGCATAAGAATAACCTCCAGGATAATTTCTTGACTCTGTCTGAAATCTCCTAACCACAGAAACTTTATTTTGTCTCATTTCTCTCTTCCCCCTTTTGGTCAAGAAGGCTTTCTCAATCCCTTCATGCCAGGTCCTGGCTCATCCTGGGAATTCTGTCCCACATTGCCAGAGAGATTTACGCTCTTGGGAGTCATGTCCCATGTAGGAGGGAGGGTAGTAAGTTCACCTGCCAAGTTGACTTAGAAAGAGAGGCCACATCTGAGCAACAAAAGAGGTTCTCTGGTAGACTCTTAGGCATAATTATCAGTAGGCTTAGCCTCTTCTTTGCAGGAATAAGCTTCATGGGGTGAACCCCAAGATTGAAGGTTCAACCTGTTGACTTAGTTGTCCCCACTGCTTGAGAGAATATCAGGAATTCTCTAGATGGGGAATTTTAATATTTCCTCCTTTCTCCCCAGTCCACCAAGAGAACTTTGCAAATACTTTTTTATTCTCTGCCCAAATTACTCTGGGATATATTAGGGCATCACACTAACCTGTCCATCCAACAAGATCTCACAATCTATTCAGGATTCCATGCAATTATGATGTTCAAGTAAACTGACCGTACAAGTTAAATGAGATAATGTGCCTCCCAATATATAAATTTTGCCCCCAAATAAACATCTGTCCCTTTGAGCTCACACAAAGGTTGAAGTCCCATAAAAAATTTTGACCATTACGTAAGTGTTGATGAATTATATACCTGAACTGCATAACTATGTATCACTCAGTTACAGTTTATACTTAGGGCAGGGGTCATCGTCATTGATGGAAGCTGCAAATCTGCATCTCATAAAATTTATAATTTCTAATTATTTGGGTTGTTTTTCTTGTTAGATCTTGTCATAGATTTTAGCTGTAATGCAGGCTCTTAAAGACTTCGTATTAGAAGTAGGAGAACTGTTCTCTTGGCCATTTTCTTGATGCTAATTTGTGTTTCCATCACTATCTTCAATCCACTTGGCACTCTTGCCCATATGACATACAGAGCAAATGGGGGCCCAGAGACAAGGAGTGTGTTAAATATTTTTGAAAAGCTTAAGTTTTTAAAAATTAAACTATATATTGGAGTTCTAGTATTTTCTTCTTGTACCCCAACAGATAATCCTGTTTTTCCTTTGTGTGATGCATTATAACCCATTCCTCTAGATTGACTTAGGAAAGGAAAGGGGAACCATAGTCCTATTTCTTTCAGTAAGATACTTCTGACCATCTGTTTTGTGATTTATGTGAAGGCTAGCAATTTTTTTTTAATTTGAGACTCGCATTGCTGTCCATTCAGTGTGTGTGAGAATACGCCTCTTTTTGGTGTGCTGGATCATCCTTTGCTGTATGTGTTCCTTGCAGAGTTCTGAGTCTCTTGGGTGTGCTGGGCTGAGGCTGTGATTCTCCCTGGTGTGGTCCATCTGAGCTGCATCATTTGAGACTGTGTTTTGCCCTGCCCTCGCAGCCTCCTGCCCACCCTTGGTGCGGTGTGGCCCTGCCCTTTAGCAGCAGTGTGGGAAATCTGCCTTCCTTTCCCCTAGATGAGATGTCTGCACTAGAGCCTCGCTATTTTAAACCAAAAATGTACTGTGTGTACAAGCAACAAAACAGCTTAAAAAGAAAACTCTATGCTATCAGAGACGGTTCTCGGTCTAAAACTGGACACCGACCAATGCTTGATATATTCTTATGCATTTTGATGGCAGAACTCTTTGCTAGGACCTGCCTGATAAGGAGCTGGTCCTTTGCCTTGGAGAAGGCAGGAGGGCAATTTAAAATCATCTCGTAAATAGGATGGTTCCTTTAACACAGGCCTGTGACCAGCTTTGTTCTTCACTGAAGAAATAACCAAAGGAAATGGGCTTAAATTGTTGAAAGAATTTAGGTTGGAAGAATTAGCTCAGAGGGAGGGATTAAGAAACATTGGAATGGTTTATCAAAGGGAAGCATGGAATCTGATTATTTAAAGATTTTGAGAATAAATGTTTACTTGTATGAAGCCATTTAAATGCCTCACCTGGAGGGATCGCAAATGCAGGGGCTGTGCCTATTTCTCTCCTTCCCTTACCCAGCCTGCCTCCCCCACGACTTCACCTCTAAGGCAGTTTTCTTTTCTTTGCAGTAAGCAGCAACCCCCCCCCCCACACCTCAGGCTTTCAAAGAGATTATATTCCTACCTGAAGGGAAAAATAAATAGGCCAGCATATAGATTATGCTATATAACGAGTCTCTGGTGTATTATTATGGTGTTGTCACCTCAATTCTCAATTAAGGCAATTTTTGCTGAGGGGCAGTCAGGAGTGCGTGGAGCCCATAGCTACTGAAGCCACTGGGATTCTGCACGCTGTCAGTTTGTCTCTGCCTGGCCCCCCGGAGTGTCTCTCTCAAGGTTGGGGGTCGAGCATATAGTGCTGAATTATCTCCCATGCTGTTCAGGTGACTAAAATTCTAAAATTCTAAATTCAGGCTTCTCTGAGGAGCACCTTGACGGATGTCGGACCCACTGGAAAGAGTTTAGGAAAAGCTGAACACTTGTTTGTGATCGGGGGCCCAGGTTCGGTTAGCCATATATTGACTTTTCCTTGGGTAGGAAAGAGAAACCTGTGATGCTTCCACTGGCTGCTTTGCTTGTAACTTTGCTGGAGAAGGCTAACGATAGAATCATAAAAGCAATGGTTTTTGCTTGATAACCTGAAATCAGATTGAGGCTTTGGAATACAGAAAATGTGATAAGGAATACAGAAAATGTGATAAGGAACACAGAAAATGTGATAAGTTTATTAGAAATGCAACTTAGAGAAAAAAATTTAATAACATCAGAATGTATTTCTTGCATTTTCTGAAATTGGTAAAAATTAAGGGGAGATGGCATTTTCCCAAGAGAAAAAGATCTAGGCTTTGAAAAGTTATTATTCAAATTTTCTTGCTGAATTTTGCTTTTACAGTTCTGGGTTCGTGAAATTCACACCCCTTCCCCCAAAACAAACAAAAAACAAACCCCAAATAAAACAAACATTGAAACTGTAACCTAGTAAACAGAAATAGGCAGGCTGTTAAAAGAAAGAGTTTTCTAGTTCGGTACAGTTTCAGACAAATTTTTCAAAGAAAATTTACAGTTATGTACCTTCCAACCCAGCCTGTTGAGTCAAAATCCTATCACACAGACAAAGGGGGCTTTTGTCCACCAATTACTTGGTGTTTTAGAACTAAGAGATTTTGTACAGAATGAATGGGCACATTTATTTCATAGTCATTTCTTCTATGTTAATAAGTTTTAGAACTTCTTAGACTTGGAAAAGGACAACACTGATGGTTCAGTGACTCATATCTGTGTAAACAATATTAAATCTTTGTGTAAAAGAGACTTTAATAAACAAGATGCATTTAATTTTAGAAAGCGTCTAAAATTCTTCTACCGCCCTCCTCTCTCCATTCTAAGGTCTTATCCTTTTATTACATTTGGAGCTTCTCTGTAACGCTATGTATATTAATTAGAGCAGATAGTTTCAAAATCAGCAATTTAAGTATTGGAATTGGAATATGAGAGAGCTTCTTGATAGCTAATGAGTGGAGGTTATTGGGCATACATAACACTATATAGACACTAGCAATGTAATGTAGCAATTTATGGTTGACCTGGTAATTTTCTATGTGCATTTTAAATGTGGTAATGGATTATTTACACTCTATACTTAATGCTGGACAAAAATGCCTTGCTTAAAAAGAGAGATAACTTCACTTTTATTTACTAGTTTAAGAAAGAATAGAATAATGGTGTTGATGTATTTTTGTTATTCTGTCCTTAAGAATTTTTCCACTGTTTGGTTTTGATTCAAATATCAAGGTGTAAAATGGTAGTCTCGTTTGTGTTTGGAGCCAGAATTGAAAACCTCTTTTGACTTTTCTGTTCTTCTCCTGCTAATAGGGAATCATGCATTTATAATTTCCCAAATACAGCTATGATATATCACAAATGCAAATTTCAGCTCTGCTTAATTGATTGAAGAGGGAGTAGGTCCTGGGGGGAGGGGCAGTTCTTGAGCAACTGCAGCATTTTACCTTGTGTCAGGTGTCTGCAAAGTCTTCAGACCAAATGCACTTTAGAGTCTCTTTCCCAATTGGATTCACTTACCCCATCGTTTTCAATTTACCCTTTGGGCTTGAAAAAGTGTGTATTTAGCCATCAGTTCATTTTGTGTGGTCTGAGTTATAAAATGCCCCTTGCTGGTTTTTCCATATGAAAAACATGTTTTTCATTTGAGGAAACTTATATAATTTTTTTCCCTGGGCTTTCTTTTGTGCTGCTTTAAATTAAAAGCAAATGTATCTCCCTCCCCTTCATTCTTGCTTCCCCACCCCCATCTTTGCATGTTCCAATTAAGGAGTTGTGAAAATAAGTCATCTTTCGGCTTTTGTTACTTTAAAACAGCTATCGGTGATGTCAGAGTCAATACTAAAAGCATTAAGAATGCTGGCAGAATGTAATGCAGCTGCAATCCAACATGATGCTGGAAATGGGGTTGAGCGCATAAAGGCTTTCCATATTCCCAGGGCGCACAACTGCTTGCGGCCTTGGCTTTGATCTCTTCAAAGGCTGCTGCCTCCTCCTAGATGGAGAGACTTGGCTGCCACTCGCTTGCATTGAAAAAAGGCAGAGGTCTCTATTCAGGCAGAAATCAATCACTGTGTAGAAACAATTATGTGTAATTCAACCATCATGAAAACAGGACGAGATTACGGGTTTGTTACCTGAGTGACTGTGTGGAGACAGGGAGCAGGGAACACTGGAGTCCCGCTGACATGCCACATCTCGATGACAATTATAGACATATGAATGATGTGTCGGGTGGGGGAGGCATGATGACAAATGCTGGTCACGCTGTCCAGCAGAGCAGAAAATGAGGTTACAATTGGGAGATAATGTTTGCATATGTAACCATATTTCAGCAAGCTGAACAACTTCAGGGAACAGACCCTCAAAAACTCTGGCGAATATTTGCATGCACGAACACTAGCAGGGGAATTTGCTATTACCTGAATTAAGGACAAAAATAATCCTAATAATTTGAGGATTATACTGAAAGAAAGAAAGCGAATTTGACTTTGGGTTATTACATTTGCTGTTTTGAAGTAGAGACTGCTCACACGGAGCTCTGAAAACACAACCAAGCTTCAAACCTAATGGATGTGAAACATCCTCTAAACATCCTCTGGTTCAAGAATATATTTTTGTTTTGAATTTGTTAATCTGTCCCCAACCTAAGCGTTACCCATGTTTATCTTGATTTAAAGCCCCTTGGGGAAATAATTTAGTCAGTTGTGCCATCTCCTCTTGTTTTCAAGTGTTATTTTTCTAAAGCAACCTTCTGAAATGCGTTGAAGTTTCCTTTCATTGTGAACAAAAAGCATGGTCTTTTTTCTAGGTAGGAAATAACTTTTTGCTCTGTGTAGAAATATATTTAATCTCAGAGGCCTGGCACACAACGCTGTGGAGGCATTTATTTTTATTTCAACTTGCTCTTGTCACCTAACAAAGGCGTAGGAGTAACCTCACATTTTGCCAGCTTGCCTGGCTAAGGTGGAAAAAAACCCGGCAAAATGAGATGAAAACCTAGATGGCTGATTATAAAACAGTATTGCTCCTGCTCGGTTTGATACCCAGGCTTGGGCTTACCTTTTATGCCGCTCCAGCTTAGACATCAGAGGCGTGAGAGCTGCTTTGAGTTACAGATCTTCAAACAATAAGTCAAAACAAAAAAAAAAAATCAATCCCCTCCGGTCCCTGGGTGCAGTTATCTAAAGATAAAAGAGAAAAATAAAGTTATGCTAAAGCAGATAGAGGAAAGGAGCCGATACGCCAAGGAAACACGGAGGACAAGTGCAGAGTTGAAGTGGGCCTCGGGTGAGCCAACATCAATGAATTTTTATCTTATCAAAAAGTTTTAGGGTTGCCAGTTCTTTTCAAACTGGATCCAGTCTGCCCCAGGGCTGCCTGGAGCATTGGCTTCAGTGCGGATCTCATCTCCAACCCCCAGACCCCACTTTTAACATAACTGCATCGGTATTAGATTGCCTCTCACTGAATGTACAAAATTTGACACGCACTTTGACAACAAATTAAGGGTTTGGATAGTCCCTTGATATTTTGAATATAAATTGAGAGTTTCTTTTTTTTAAACGTTTATTGGAAGCTGTAGGTTTACATGGAAAGTACAGCAAATCTCTATAGTGTGTGTTCTTTCTTCAAGCCAAATTTCTAAGGACAGCTGGAAAGCCCCCGTGAATCCTTTTTTGAGGTAAGAATTCTGTGTTTTTCTTCTGTTTCTTACGGGCAATGCCAGATAGTTTTGGAGATAAATCTGGAGCATTTTGGCCAGCATTTTGGTAACATGCGCCGGTATGTATTTTTATGACTTTAAGTTATAGTTTTAAAAAAAGCTTACATTTTTAGGTTTATATTCGAGTGAATAGTCAGCAAATTTTCTCAATAATTTTATAGCCCCACACATGGCTGAGATCCTCTAGGATATAGTTTTGTTTTGTTTTTCTTAGTTTCCTCCACCTTTTTTCTTTAATTGACAAAACAAAACAACATACAAACACAAACATTCTTAACATACGAGCATTCTATAGTTGGTGTGTAGTCAGTGGCTCACAATATCATCACGTAGTTGCATATTCACCATGATAGGATATAGGTTCTTAATTAGCGTCCCTAAAGGTCTTTCACAAAATAGCAACACAGATTTCACCCTCATCCCTTCCCTTGATTCCTCTTTGTTTTTCTCACGGGTGGAGCTGTGTTCCTGAGTTCCTGTCTGCATGGAGGAGGCCCTTCCCTCCCCATCACCACTGTGGGGCTGAGTCTGCACCTTGTCGTGTAATCTGTGCTGGACGTGGTCACATTTTACAGCCATTTAGGAGTGCAGTTTCCAGGTTTTAATGGCGAAAAGGAGAGTTAGCTTGGCACTCATAGACCTAGATGTCCCGCTATTTAGAGAAACTTGTTCTATATAGAAACTGCAGTTAATCATTTGAGTAAAACCATCATCGCTTTCATTTGCATACTTGAGATGGCTCACTGTTTTGAAGACTACGTAAACTCAAATGGAAAACAACCACACGCTGCTGGTTTAACTTTTATTTCCTAGTATAGAGTTAATGAGCAGAAAAATGGCAGAGCTGTTTTCACACATCTAAGGCTTAATTTTTTAAAACACTATTAACGAATGTGTTTTAAACATTGACGCTTAGCAGTATTTGCTGTAGGCCCTAAGAGAAAAAGTGGAATTTAAGATTCTTTTTAGCTCCTTATAATCAGGCTGTAGTAGGGAATCCTTATCCGTACTTTTAGGCCTTTGTCCTCCGACTCTCCTTCAGGCTGGTTCAGCTAGCATTTCCACTCCTGCCTCTACTATTTCCTATTCTTAATCCCTTCCTGTTATCCTTCTAGGTACTTAGAGGGTGTTGTTACAAGTGGCTTCATGTTTATATCCAAGAAAGAAGGCAGAGGTGGAAAATGGGGCAAGTTGGTATGTGTGGTACAGAGGCATGTACCAGGCCTCGGCAGGCCCCTTTCTGGCCTTGCGGTAGGACCTTTGACTTTCTGACATGCCGGGCCCTAAATTCTGAACTTTTTTACTTTCATACAAGCTGTGGCAACTCAAAGGCAATGAGGTGAGGGGCTCTAGCCTCCATAATTCCTAGCAGTACATAATCTATTCCAAGTAAATCCTTTCTTTAAGATACACCCTTAAATCCTCCTTTCAACCAGGTTGCTGTTCTAAACCCATTCTGTGTAGGAATGCACATACGGTACCTTACTTTCCCATTTGACACTAGGTAAACTGTCAGGCATACCCACCTGTGTGTGTGTGTGTATTTGCTTGCGTATATATGTATATGTGTGTATGTGTGTGTGTGTACATTTGCTTGTGTATATATGTATATGTGTGTATATGTGTACGTGTGTTTAAAGGTTGTGAAGCAGACTGGCCTTGAATCCCAGCTCCACCACTTAATGGCTGTGAGATCTTAAGCAAATTACTTAATTTTCTAATCCGCAATTCCCTTATCTGCATGTTGAGAGTAATAGTAGCTACTCTTGGATTTGTGTAAACTGAGATCCAAATGCAGAGCACAATATTTGCCATTTAAGTGCTAATCAATATTAATAATTATTATTGCTGTTGTTAGAAGAGAACAAATCTGTTCTGCATTCAGTGAAAACCTGATCAACATTTTGTTGTTAACTTTATGAGATGTACCTTCTCATGTATTTGTGTGCTTTTGATATTTGAATTTCCACATTTGCCCTGTTCCCAGAGTAAAGCCCAGTGTGTGAAGGAATATGCCACATCTGGCAGGTCTCGTCTAAGCCCGTATTTCTACTGAAGAAGCAAAAATAAGAGGTTTTGTTGAGCCCTAAGGGCTGCATAATGATGGGAGAAAACATATTGTGAATTTCTTAAGTTCTTAGGTTTTCATAATTTGAAATTTAGGAAATCAAAATTGTAATTCACATTTTTCTAGCCTTTTTAGTCTACTAAAGGAGGCAGCCATCTCAAAGGAAAAAGTTTTAAAATCTGAATGTAATATTTTGCTGTTATATTTAGTTGGTTATATTCCATAGAAAAATACTAAGCTGTTATTACAAAATCTACACATTTATAATTGACTAGCATTTTGGAATGGTGAAAAGGAAAGCCATATTCAGATATTTTGAATCACAAATAAAATGAATTAAGTATTTTAAATTTACAAGATCCAGAGATATGGTGAATGAGACAAGCAAGATTCAGGTTAATAGATTTTATAATCCTCTGGGAGTAAAACTAGATTCTGGGCAGCAAAGTAACTAATATCTTAATTTCCTACATTCACACCTTGCTCCTCTTTTCCCCAGCACACACAGCCTGTCACCATTGTGTTAACTAATCAACAGATCTTTCAAGGCAATTTCATCACATACAAACACCACATTGAAAACCCAAGTTGCAGTGTGAAGATAAAATATTACTTGGACTTTCTGTTTTAATAGGAAATCTCTAATTTTGATCATTTGATTATTCAGAATGAAAGAGCTTACTTTATAAAGCAAGTAAATTTTAAGTCTGGTTCTGCAGTATAAGACCCCTGAGAAACAAACCTCTGGTATTTTATCCCATGTATTGCTGAGCTTTTCAGATTTGGGTGGAATATCCAAACTTGGAATTGTTACTATGTAGCAGAAGCATATAAAGTTTTTTTTTAATTAAGGAGCTTTATATTATGTCATTAGATATATTCGAACATTGCATAAGCAATGTATTATGTAATCTGAGGCCAAGAGGATACACACATACATGTACATTTATTTATGTATTTCCATTTATATAGCATATATATGTTTCTATAAGATTAAACCTTTGATTTTAGAATACTCGGTAAAATGGTCAGTTGAACTAAAGTTTTAAAGATATAGAAGAATGGTATAAGGGCAAAGCAGAAATGTTAGTAAGGTGGGCATTTTATAAAATGCTAAATCAATAATACTACGTGGAAATTTTTTTTTAAACTTTTTTATTAATTAAAAAACTTAAAAGAACATTAATATATCATTCCATTCTACAAATACAATCAGTAATTCTTAATATTATCATATAGTTGCATATTCTTCATTTCTTAGAACATTTGCATCGATTTAGAGAAAGAAATAAAAAGACATCAGAAAAAGAAATAAAACGATAATAGAGAAAAAAAGATTATATATACCATACCCCTTACCCCTTGCTTTCATTTATCACTAGCATTTCAAACTAAATTTATTTTTTCATTTGTTCCCCCTATTATTTATTTTTATTCCATATGTTCTAC
>PVIY010004720.1:0-100248 GCA_004026745.1 Myrmecophaga tridactyla
AAAATAAATTTTTTTAAAAATCTATGGAACTTCCCTACATGAAGAGTGAACCCTAAGTTGAACCAGAAAAGATAGTAAATAATGCCATCTTTAAAATGTAATTTCATCAATTGTAACAAATGTTCCACATCAGTGCACAGTGTTAATAATAGGGTGGTAGATGGGAATCCTGTATTCTATGCATGGTTGTTCTGTAAACCCCCAACTTCTCTAATAAAGATAGAAAGAAGTAAGGTCATCCATGAATTCATCCATGCTATGAAATCAATAGCAATATCACAAAGGATCAACCAATTGGTGAACATTTTGAGATGGGATTGTATTGTAGTAAGTTTCTTGAGCTAGCTGGGAACATAAAGAAATGTAGGTTTTTGCTTTTACAGCTGAATAGCCATGTGACCAAAGGAAAGTCTTTCCACTTCTCTGGGCCATAGTTCTCTTGTGTTTAACATGATGAGAAAAATTCAACACTTTAAATAACTTGCCCCAGTTCACCCAGCCAGTGACGTTGTGAAGACAAGATTCAACCCCAGGTTGTTTCTGTTTTCTCTTCCTCCAGAGGCTGTGCCCATTTTCCCACCATAACACAATTGCGTCAGTTGAATTTATGTTCCCTCTTACCTCATGCTAATGCCTATTTGAGGAACAAATGATTCAGCATTTCATTGATCTGGAGTCAATCTCAAGGTGAAAATGTTCTTTTCTACTTCTAAGTAATCCACATTTGTTTTCATTCTTTAAAAAAATGTATTTTATTAAAAATCTTGAAACAGTTTTTGTACATTACTAAAAGATATTGTTTCTTAATTATCTAAATATAACTCTGTAATCTGACCCATACAATAATGTAATTTGCAAATTGTAATAGCATTAATAATTAAATCAATTTAAAAACTTTGAGGGTTTCTTAAACTACATAAAATGACCGAACCCTTTCTTACAAAGAGATTTATGGTTAAATTTTACACCCAGATAACAGTGAAGAGAAATACATGACAGTACATCTATGTCACTTTATCTTGGCTCCTTTGAAAGAAAAAATCTAAATTTTAAGAAGTCTGAGAAGACATATATTGCACACATGTGCATGTGTGTGCGTATAGATAGTTCTACTAATTTTTATCCCATGTATAGGTTTGTGTCACAACTACTATAATCAAGATACAGAAAGAGGCGCACATCCACTGTTGCTAGGCATGTAAAATGGTACAACCACTATGGATGACAGTTTGGTGGTTCCTCAGGAAGCTAAATATAGAGTTGACATATAATGCGGCAATACCATTGCTAAGTATCTATTCAGAAGACATGAGGGCAAGGACACAAATGGACATTTGCACACCAATGTTTATAGCAGCATTATTTACAATTGCCAGGAGTTGGAAACAGCCCAAATGTCCATCAACAGATGAGTGGCTAAACAAGCTGTGGTATATACAAATGATAGAATATTAAACAGTTGCAAGACAGAATCGAGTCATGAAGCATATAACAAGGTACGTGGACCTTGAGGACATTATGCTGAGTGAGATTAGCCAGAAACAGAAGGACAAATAGTGTATGGTCTCACTGATATGAACTAACATTAATGAATGAACTTGGAGAATTTCATTTATATACAGAGGTCATAAGGAGCTGAAGAGATACAGATTGTGCAACAGGACTGATCGTAAAAATTCAGAAATGCATAGCACAATATGACCTGATTATAGCACAATAATGTAAGTACACTGAATGAAGCTAAATGTGAGAAGATAGAGGGAGGAGGGCTGGGGACACTTACGAAACCAGAAGAAAGATAGATGATAAAGACTGAGATGGTATAATCTAGGAATGCCTGGAGTATGCAATGATAGTGACTAAATGTACAAGTTAAAAAATGCTTTTGCATGAGGAAAAAAAATAATTGATGTATTCATTTTGAAGTTATGAAAGATGCATCATTAAAAGAGCCAATAACTCTATCTAGTATTTCATGCAACAGATTTTGTCAGAGCTGAAGGTGGTCCTGTTGAACTCTAGAGGTCATTTGACAAATCAAGCCCTATGCATTTGGCCTATCAGTATTACCTTCAGAAGCAATAGTGTGGTTGATAGTTCATATGAGGCCAGCCTGTTCCTCTCAAAAGTAGAAATCATCTAGGTTCATGGAAACAATTTTTGACATAACATAGAACACATATTTCTGAATTCTAATGCACTCAAATTTTGTTTCATATCACATTTATATATATATAAATAATGAAAATCCTCTCAGAGGAATCCTGTAAACATTTATATTGTTGTTTTAAACATATATATATATGGGTGCTTTATATATATATATATATGTTCTAAACATCTATCTCTATATAAATTTATCTTTTATACTGTTAAATCAAGTGTATGACTTTTCAGTGTAGAAAGACAGATAGCCAAGGATGTCTGGGATATTTTGAAATATCTGAACTCATTTCCATAAATATTTTTGTATTTATGCCAAATAATGTAATTAGAAAATCATCATTGGAAGTATCTTCTTTTAACTTAATACTCAAAAGACGATCAAGGATAAAGGGGGGGCCACAGTGGCTCAGCAGACAGAGATCTCGCCTGCTATGCTGGAAATCTGGGTTTGATTCCCAGTGTCAGCCCGTGGAAAAAAAAAAAAAGACAGTCAAGGATAAAATACGGGTTTCATATATAATCACATCTTTGCAAGATTTAAAAAAAATAGCTCCAATCCCTTTAGTACTGCTGGAATTAAGATATTATGCCTCATATTTTTTACTTAAATCTAAAGCACATTATTAATTTAAGCTTTCTTTGCTAATAAGCCCCTCTCACTTGCTGTCATAATGGAAGATCTTAAGGCATTTTCACCATAATGATTTTTCTTTTCATATAGGCCAAAGTCACAGCTCTGGAAGGAGAGTGACCTTAATACCTGTGAGTGCTTTATAGTTGATCCTCAAAACCAGAGAGGGGGTTAATGCTAGAGTCAAGATCAGACTCAGGTGCTTTTACTTACACTGCAGCGTTTATTACCAAAGGCTATTGGGTTAGTTTTCTTCAATTCTAAATACTGTCATTTTCTTGTTATTTCTTAGAAAAAGTCAATACTCTGCTTCCCCTCCTGCTAGTCATGTGACAGGCTTGCTTGAATATTATTCTGTGACTAATAGAGACCTCTTTTCTAAGCACCAATTGACTCCTTACAGTTTGAAAAAGCAGTGATATTGACATCCCAGTTACCACCTCTGGGACTGCTTCCCAAGCTGGAAATAAGTGTCTGCTGCTCTCTTTGCCTTAGACACACCTGTATGGAAAAAGCCATCAAACACACGCAGGTAGTGTGTTTTTGTTTCGCTAGTTTTTCAAACTCATGTAACATTTCAATCTTATATCCCTTGATCAAGAAAAATAGAACCACTCTCACCCATCCTTATTGAGTGTTTCAATGCTTCCAAATACTTGCTCAAGATTTCCTCTGTGAGGGACGCACTTCTCCATGTGTTCGTAGGTTATGATCCATCAAGGCCAGAATTAAATGCCATCCTGGACTCTACCCCACAGCGGCATGTACTATTTCCCTCTTTTGGACCTCTACAAAATATTATCATTACCTTCATTATAGAACTGACTGCTTTATGTGATACATTAAACAGTCTATGTAAATAAATAATATAAAATATTAAAGCTATATTTAATTTTTTTTTACATTTTTCCTATTGTCCCTGTACTATGTTACCTTTATCCAAATATTAGTTACTCTTCAAAATTGTAAGTTAGATTCTCATCACAACTGCTAACCTTTATTTAACATTTCCTGAGTGCAGGGTATATTATTATACATAATCTCATTTTATTCTTATGGAAACCCTGTAAGTAAATTTATTATCCTAGTTTTGAAAAAGAGGCAAAATTGAAATACAAAACCACTTAACTATTGTTCCCAAAAATGCCCAGTGAGCCAATGGCACAGCACGAATCTAGAGCACAGGCTCTAAGCCATTATATCATAGGTTTATACCACGCACAAAATAGGAATTAAATAGCTCCTTTATTATTTGATTAATTCCATAGAAGGAAAATATTTCTAGGCATAAAACCATTCCTATCTATTGGAGTAAGTTTTCAGGATTCTGTTATGTAATCAGCAGAAAACTTTTCTACCCTGTAGGTAATATAAAGCAATGATTTCAAAAGAGCCAACCAACTGCATTAGAATCACAGAGACACTAGTTAAAATGGAGATTCTTGGGCCATTCACCTACAAATTTCCATAGGAATCTGGGTTTACAAGCTCCCCAGATAAATCATACACACTTTAAATTTGTGAAGCTCTTATTAAAGAAAATGGCAAGATTTTTTCTTGTCTTTATTGTGATGGAGCTTGTGGAGGTGTTAAGCTCTTTCTTACTGAAAGGCCGGCATTTATGTTTCCAAGCTTCCTCGTTGCAGGCTATCAAATTGCTGCTCTGATACATAAGGCTGACTGTTTATAACTCATACCACTCATTTCTGCAGGAATTGCAGCATAAAATATTACTGCAAACAGTGTGGCCCCAATGTATGTGCTCAGACTTATAAAGCAGAAACATCTTAGAGGTTACTACAGCTGCCATTCTGAATGCCTCCCCTGTAATCTCAGGAGAGAATCTGGGTTTGAAGAAAGCAACGGAGACTTCAGACATTCAAATTTTGGGCAGAGAAGACAGCTTCACATTTTTGCCCAATGACTATCTTTTATTAAAGAAATTTGAAAATATATATATTTTTTCATTTAACTTGCCTTCATTCAACAAACATTTATCAAGCACAAATATTTGTGCAGGGCACTGGCATAAGAAAGTGGATTTAAAAATAAATAATATATGATTTCTACCTACATTACCTGGGAGGAAATGTAGCAGCTAAGTGCAAAAACAATTATATTTCACCCTCTTAGGAGACATGAGGATATTCTGCTTGATGGATGAAGTCAGGAAAGTCTTGCAAGAGAAGAGCATTCCAAGCAGAAGCAATAGCACGTGCACAGCATAATGTGCTTAGTTTAGGGCAACTGCAAGTAGAAGTTAGAGTCAGACTTGTCCTGAACAACTTAAAACACGTTCTTCATTTCATTTCCAACCGAAATATAAAATGTTTATACTCTCCTCTTTAGAAAACCTCCTTATAAGTCCTTTTATTCTTCGTCTTTTTTTTTTTCCTTTCTTCCTTTTGACATCCCTCTTTGCAAATTCGTCTACAGACTTTCTCTTCTTACAAACTGATTGACTCAAGTCCAGACACATTTTACAAGCCCTATAAATGTTACCAGAATGTGAAGACTACTTCATGCTCACATTATGCTCAGGTTTTTTTTTGGATAAGATCTCTACAAGTAGATATACCACAAAGAGACTTTGAAGTAGATATCAAAAAAAAGAAGCAGCCTATTTGAAAGCCAAAGATAAATAAATAAAAATAAAAATCATTCAAGTTCTAAATTTGGAAACTAAGGTAATTGAGGTGATTTCTGAGATTGTTTCCCACTTACCAGTTCCATGATTCTTCAGTATATTTCAGGATCTATCAGAGAATACAGTAGAACCAACTCTATTAACGTGTAGTAAGCCAAAGACATGGAAAGTATAGATTAAAAAATCCCCAGATAATCTTAAAATCAATCTTATGCCATTCCTCACTCAACGTTTTATCATAACTTTTGAGAAGCAAAATTGACAAATTTTAATTTCACTTCTCTTACCACTACAGGTGGTAAAACGTATTTCATATATATTTAAGAAATGAAAATGTCGAGAAAATGAAGAGGCAGAGAGATGTGATTGCAGCAAAACAAATAGGCTCACTACATGTTAGAAGCAAATAGTGAATAGTCAATAATAGTAAATTCCTTCCACGAACCTTCTTAGAGGGCCCATGTTTTGCTAAAGCAATTTTTCATGATATTGCTGTGTTTCAAATCATCTTGAGATTCCAGTGTATTCAGTTTGGGGTGGGGCTTAAATATCCATCATTTTTTCAAATTCTGTAGTTCATTATGATATAACTCAGAGTAACTCTGTTAGGTAAATATAATGATGAGTAATAGCAAGATGACACCTTTAAAATTTCCAAAAGTTTTGACTAATCAACATATGTGCAGGATAAGGTACGGACAGAACTTCAATCCTCTGATTTTACAAAATCTGTTACCAGACTAAACCAGGGAGTTCTTTCAGTTTTGTTTAGTTTTAATAAGATTTCAATTAATCATTTAGTCCCATCATGGTATTTAACATTCTAACTTTGTTCTGTACAGATATGCCATGATTTTGGAAAATTTTATAAGATAGGAAATTTCTTTCTTTTTCTTTGTCTTTTTTGCTTTCTAGGTCTGTATACCAAATTTTCTAAGTAAGCCCACTTTCATGCAAGAAATCAAAGGGAGTAGGTGCAGGTTTTTCAGATATTTCCCGTGCTATAAAAGGAAAATGCAGTGCTGTCTTCCTTGGGGATCATAATGGATTTTCAAGTGGCGCCCAGCCATTGATCAACCATCTTGAAGATTTCAGCAGGGACAAAAGTCCAAGTGAAAATAATCCTTGGTATTGATAAGTTTCTGACATTCCTCATTGCAATGTATATTCCATGATGTATGTTGAACATCTAAGCAAT
The DNA here is from genome assembly GCA_004026745.1 of Myrmecophaga tridactyla. Taxonomy (NCBI): domain Eukaryota; kingdom Metazoa; phylum Chordata; class Mammalia; order Pilosa; family Myrmecophagidae; genus Myrmecophaga; species Myrmecophaga tridactyla. The sequence goes on from PVIY010004720.1 coordinate 6,643, forward strand.
GAAGTGAATTAAATTTTGGAAACTCAACATGCTTAATACCAGGCATGTGTAATCCTTCAGGGTATGCAATAATTAAAAGTTTAAAACAGAATCCCAAAGCAAACTAGATAAACTGCCAATCTCCTTAAGAATGGCAAAAGTGCATCCTATTTTGATACACTTGAGCTGAATTTCCAAGATAATATTCTGAGAACCAGTTTACCTTTGCAGAAATATTAATGGTATGTTTTTACTAATATGTAAGTCTGAAATTGAGATTAAAATAATCTATAGTTAAAAAAGAAGCATGATTGGCAATGAATATTATGTTGAATAGGATTGTATGACAATTGATTCACAAATTTATGGTAAGATTGTCAACTTATTCATTTTCACTTACAAATTTATTCATTCAATTATTTTTTTCAAGAAGCACTGACTAAATGTATACTGCAATATGTAAATTATGGTATTTGAGATGGATGTCCCAGATAGGTAGGGTTTCCCAAACTGGAAGAGCGAGATGACATTCTTAGCAGAATGACCATCACCTGAAACATTTAGCGCACTCATATAATACTGTGTGTTTACATGGATTAGTAAGAAATAAGACTGTTAAATGGTTATGGCAGACATTGTTAGGACATTAAATGTTATGTTAACATCTATATTTCATGGATAATAAGGAGGCATGAAAAGTGTTTTTTAACCTCTCATCTTAAAATTATTTCAAACACAAAGAACTTGCAAAATATTTCAGGGAACTCTCATAAATCATTTAATTAGGCCCTTTTGTATTTTATTTATTGTATTTATTTTACACTTAAAGTGGTTTCCTATACTGTGTTATTATAAGCAATGCTAGCTAAATATAAATATTCTTGTATGTATATATTTTCATATGGTTGGAGGCCACAATTTCAGGGTAAATTCCTGGAAGTGGGATTGCTAGATCAGGGGTAAATGCATGTCTAGTTTATTAAACATTGCCGAATTCCCCAACAGCAGTGAACGACTATTTGCCCATAGCCACACCAACAAAAATGCACTGTTAAACTCCTAAATGTTGAAGTTTTGAATTTAACTTGGGAAAAAAAAATGGGATCATTTTCTTGCTTTATTGTACTAGCCAGGACTCCTGGTGTATTAGTTAGGGTTCTCTAGAGAAAGAGAATCAACAGGGAATACTCGCAAATATAAAATTTATAAGTGTCTCATGTGACCATGGGAATGCAGAGTCCAAAATCCGCAGGGCAGACTGTGAAGCCGACGATTCCAATGGAGGGTCTGGATGAACTCCGCAGGAGATGCTGGTGAGCCAAAGCAGGAAGAGAGCCTGTCTCTTCTGAATCCTCCTTAAAAGGCTTCCAGTGATTAGATTAAGCATCATTCATTGCAGAAGACACGCCCCTTGGCTGATTACAAATAGAATCTAGCTGTGGTTGCAGCTGACATGATCATGATTTAATTCTATGAAATGTCCTCATCGCAACAGACAGGCCAACACTTGCCCAACCAGACAAAGAGATACCACCACTTGGCCAAGCTGACACATGAACCTGACCATGACATCTGGTATGATGTGGAATAGGAAGGGTAAGAGAGGACATCCTTGCCCATTCACCTTAGTGGTATGACATGTAGTTCCATTTATGTCATATTATTTTATGCTATATTGCTATGTGTATCATGTTCTATTTATAATAAAAACAACAGTCTTATTTGCTTTTATTATCACATTTGGTATTTAGAAAAGATTCTATTTTTGCTCTAGTAGTTACCTTTGTACTTATGCCTCTTAGAGTGTCCTTAAATTCTCTTTTTTTAAAATAAATTTTTAATATCTTATCTGTCAGTTTTAAGTGGTATCTATTGACACTCACCAATAAAACAATTACCTTTTTTGAATTTCCCCTCTTCTCTCTGTCTTCTCCTCTCACTGTTAGATTGAATTCTTTCTACATTGTCAGAACACACAACATTTGTATACCATCTTTCACTCATTTCCTAACACTTGTTTTACTTTTCTTTTTATAATTAGATATTTTAAATGCTCAGCAGCAATCCAGTTACCAAGAATTGCCCAAGTCATGTCGGTTGCATAAACTCATGTTCTAATAGATTCCTCGTGATGGGCTCATCTATATAATACTTCCTGGGTTCTTGTGCACTTGAAATTCTTTCTTTGTAGTCCTGATAATTGAAGGATAGCTTGGCAATACATTAAATCTTTGGTTGATGTTTTCTTTTATTAAATATCTTGAAAATGCTGTTCCTCTTTTGGTTTGTATTTTATGTTGCTCTTGAAAATTCTAAATTTATACTTTCCCATATTGATAGATTTTTCCCCCCTTAAAGTCTAATAGTTTTACCAGAATATTTCTCAGAATTATTTGGTTTGGGTCAATTTTCTCAGGTACAAGGTAGGCTCTTTCAAAATAAAAATTCAGGTGGCCTCTTATTCCAAATAGTTTTCTTGGCTTACAGATTTACATATAATTTATGTTTCGTAGACTTTTTTTCGCCAGAGATCTATTTATGCAAAGGGTGGATCTTTTCTTGCTTTTTTCCATTTCATTCACTTTTTCCCTCATCTTTTTACTCCTTTTTATCTCATTTTTCTTCTCTCAATTATTTTCCTGCCTTTACTCATTGTCCCTTCTTAAATATTCATTCCAATCTCTACTTCCTTGGACACTTTGCAATTTGTTCTTCATTTTCTAGTTGATTTTGCTTTTTCTTCCATTTCTTTCCTGAGTTTGATTGGTTCTCCTTACATTTCTTCTTTGTTTTTTGCCTTTTTTGTTATTATTTTTTAATTTTTTGACTCTACACATTTATTATTTATCACTAAACAGTCATTTGTGCCTATTTAATCGATCATGGATTGCTATGTTTCATTGTTCTAATTCTTTGTTCATATTTTGGAAAGAATATTCATCACATGAAAGATTTTGATTAAAATTTCTGTTTACTTTTTATGGTGATGTTTTGTGGATTGAAAAACATTTCATTGGCCTTACCTGTCTTTTAACAGGTACTCCTTCTCTATTTAGCAGATTCTTTCCCCAAAAGCTATATCTCCAGTTCTGCTCATTTCAAGCCCCTTTCTTAGACCTGATTCCATGCACTACCAATTCCTTGACCCATATTTAGTACTTTGGTATTTAGTTTTTAATTTCTCTTTCTAGAATTGATTTGGTCTGTCTTTTGTCTACATCTTTGATTCCTCTTTGTGCTTATTCACAGAATTCGTTAAGCTTCCCCCCCTCCCTTTTGATACCTGCAGACTTTCACCAGCCATAAGAGCTTTGTTGGAATTTAGTTTTTATTTCTACTGATAAGTAATTAGAAGTTCATGGTATTCTCTGTCCCAAGTAATACTTAAGGCATTGTAATTTTATTTGTGTTTATTGTTGCTTGTATTTATTTATTTTTTTAGGAAGTTGTTTGAAGAGATTCAAATTCAGGTGGCTTCCATTTGGATACTCTTCCAGGGAAGATCTTTAAGCAGGAAACTAACTGGAGGTTCATCTACAGTACCTAGTAGCTGGATACAGCAGTAATTGTTCAGAAGTCTGATGAAGTGACTCATAATAATAAAGTGGCAATGGAACTAGAAAACTGAAATGGATTCAAATTGTATCCAATGTGATAAGAAATAATTGTTAATTTTTCAAATAAATTGTAACTATATTTTAAAGAACTGCTATTTGTGTGGTGAATTTTCAATTCATCAGTAGCAAAATAATCAGTTCATGAATTGAGATATCCTCCTATAAATAAACAGTAAAGATTCCTTTGGTCACAGACGTTCAGGGAAGTTCTAAACAAAGCACTACTGAGAATGATTTGTAACACTAAAATATCACCATCTCTTGATTTATTATGCCAAAGTTTGATTTGATACCCCCATTTCTTAAAAGAGATGGTTTTTTTAAATTTAATTAAATTGATTGAATTGTTTTCATTTTGTTTACAGTTTAGACTTAAGGCATGAAGAAGTTTGGCTACTGAAAAAATGAGCTGGTTAGGTTTGAACAGGAATTTATATAAATTGCCACAATATGAACCATTTGAATAACTGAAATAGCCTACTAGGGTCATTGTGAGACTTAAAAAAATAATAAACATAAAATGCTTAAAATAGTATCTGGCACATTGTAACTATTCAATAAATATTAGCCATCATTGACACATAATCTATACTAACTTCTATTTTGTTAGTATAGCTCTTCTTCTGGATACAGCTAGTAGCAGAACAGCAAAAACAGAACATTTTTTTTTGTAGGTCATTTTGATCTGACTGTGGTCAATAATACCAAAAATATCTCAAGGAAATGTCTCCAATTTTAGAATTTAATGTCTGACACTGATGGAAGTTTCCTGAAACATTCATGCTGTTTTGGTAAACAGGCACCTTTGTAATGAACATAGATTAGGGAATAAGAAGAATGCAGGCATGTATTACAAAAGATGAAAGTACAGATCCTTCTAAGCTTGTTGTCCTTTTATAACATTTCTTTATTCCAGGTGTATAGTGGTATGTTTTCTAACCCACTAAATTAATTATTGATAACTCTGCAATCTGATGTGATATAATCACGAAGACAAATGGGTTTTCTCTGATAGATACTAGGCTACGTTACCTAAATGCCTCATCCTTGCTTTTGCCATCATATTCTGTCAGGTTTTAGAGCTTAGCTAAAAGCCTCTGTGTGGCCCACACATGTGTGTGCACTCTTCTGGAGTGCCAGTTGTAATAAATAATTTGAATTTGGGACTAAGTGATATTTAAGGACTGTCTCAGTGGTTCTGACACCACTGCGAGAAGAAATGCAAAAATAGGACAGAAGCTTGGACATTAGATCCTGCTTCTTCTCCCTTTCACTTCATGCCTAAAAAGCCACAAGGAATAAATAAGTTTAAATGCCTGATAAAGGATATTGAATAGAGGAGGAACTGGTAAAATTAAGATATAAGCATTAGACATGATTGAAGCCTATGAGCTCTGACTCATCCAGAAGGATAGTCCAAGATGAAGCAACTTGGGTAAGTTTAACTTCAAGTGCTCCAGTTAGAGAGATACCCATCATAACCGCTCTTACTTGGAAAGATCTTGTAACTTTTGGAAATTAAGAGAAAGATAAACTAGGAAGATGGTTCTAGGGCCAAGGTCTGTATTTGGACCCTGGTTTATAATTCTATCATGGAAAATAGGATGCTGGTCCTGAGGAGAAACTACCTTATACATTGGCTTACTTCGATGTTTTTGTAAGCCCCTTAAAAGGCACTAAAGATTACATATGTTACCTTTGTAATTGTAGCATAAACCTTCTTGCATTTGGTTAGCTTGTGCTTACCAATGAAGAATAAAAATACCACCTGTCTTCCACTTTCTACCTTCATTAAACCCACAAAACTCACCCATGACTATGCAATCCTGATTCTCTTTGCCTGTAGAAAAATTTTTAAAAAGAAGCTATACTAGGAAAGGGAGTACAGCAGACTGCGCATGGAGGCCCATTTCCAATAGTTACAGTATTGGTGATGGTTTACTTTTTGTAATTTTAGGTGCTTCATAACATTAATCTTAGGTGCTATAGACCTTAATGACTGGTGATAAACAGTAATAAATATTTTAAGAAAGTTTGGGAATCATGTGCAATATTATAAGGTAAAGACTTTGGTAGATGCTGTTATGTAGGTGATGGTGTGCTAAATATGAATGAGTTCTGATTATTATCCTGTGCAAAGTTCAAACTGAAGGAAACCTTGAAAAGGAAAACAAAAATGAGCAGACCATATACTTGGCAAACAAACTATATTTGTGACTAAAATTAAAATACACAAATGCATATTCAGTGAAAACTTATTATAAAGCTACCACAAGAAATAATTAGCTGAATTTCACATTCCATTTTTAAAGCTCAGTGTAAGATTTATTTTGATTTAAGGAGTTTTTCTCTATAGACTATATGCTTGATTCCTTATAGGATAACGTTATCCACATCGTACATTCAGTGTTAAACCTTGAGTTTGGAGGTGAAGCACATAGGAACACTGCCGAGTGTCCTCAGTCACCATTTCCTTGTGCCTTGAAGAAAGAAAATCAGAAGAGGAGGTGGGTGGGAACAGATGCTACTTAAGTAGAATTCCACTTGGGTTATTTTAAGATGTAAATCTTCTACAACCTAAATTTATGATTAATTTTCTATTCATGTGGTGAGTTACTATTGTAGTTATGAAATAAAAGTTTGCCCAACAAATGTTCAGAGTAAACTATATATATTAATGTGTTATTAGGCTCAATGGCTTTTGATAAATTGCTTAACTACTGGGGCTCATTTCCTTTTATTTAAGAAGGAGTTGATTCCTGCCTATTTCTTTACCATTTTGTCATAAGAATTTAAAATGTATCTACTAAACATGTGAAGTGTCATCAAAACATTTTGTTGAAAGCCCTAGAAAAAGTGAAATGTAAAGGTCAAAGTTATCATATCTACCATAAAAAGAGAGTTAATCGATTAGAACACATAATCATAAAGTCATTTGCTTATATTTGGATTGCTTAAGATGACTAGGTTTGAGTCATTAGTACACAAAATAATTTAAAAACAGAACAAGAAAGCTCAAATATATGAGTAAGAATCCTACCATGTTTTCATAAAGGCAAAGATATCAGGTTCAGTATGTACTAAGTATGTTGAAAATAGAGAAAGGCACTTATTAGGGGCTACTGATGGAACTTTTTTAAAAACATTTTTATTGTAAAATAAAGCAGATATACAAAGCAAAGAAAGAAAAAGCAATAATTTTAAAAGCCCACTTTAACTGTAGTTATAGAACAGGTCACCAGAGTTCATCATGGACTATCATTCCACCATCTCAGATTTTTCCTTCTAGCTGCTCCAAAATACTGGAGGCTAGAAGGAATACATGGGATATGTCATTCAGGGGTGAAAATCTCCCTGACAACATGGGGCTTGACTCCAGTGATGAGTCTGGCCCTGGCACCAAGACCAAAAGGGGGAAAGGAATAAAATAAGGCCATAAGTGGCTAAGAGAGATCAAATAGAGTCAACAGGCTATTTTGGAGGCTACTCTTATGCAAACTTCAGTTAGATAGTGCTAATTGCCATGGTTTGCTAAACCCCAACCAACATCACTTCTATTAACTCTTAACAATACTCAGGCTCCAATTGAGACTCTATAAAAGTTTCATGCACTGAGTTTGCTTTCCAAGAACCTATAATTCCTGGAAGATTCCTAGGTCAGATAAATCCAGAAACCCAGAGGACCAGGTTCTCCAAGATTATTAATAGAACATTTTTTAAAACTAAAGCTACACAGTAGAGAGTGAGATTGGTGAGTCTAACCTAAATCTTACATAGATACTGGCAAGATTCTTAAGAAATATAAGCACTGTATAGTAGAAATATAGTAGATATACCAGTAATGGGAAAGAACAAAAGTACAAGAAAATCAGCTAAAATGAACCATAATAATCTATGAGTTAATGAAAGTTCTGTCCTTGTTAGGTGGCTATAGAAATAGAGGCACACTTGGATTTTAAGAGTCAAGAGAATGCAAATACATCTCAATCTGGGCTCTAGGCACATGCTAGTGTGCTATAATAGAAAGGATGCAGAGGAGTCAGGAATGACAGTCAATTTGGGTCAGGTGAACTAAAAGAAGACTTTTAGATTATAAATTTTGGGTGGAAAACACAAGTAAGAATGAATACATGAAAAGCTTTTGGAAATACCACAGTTAGGTCTCCTGATTGTTTATACATACAGTGGACTTGGGGACACAGGCTTTTTATAGAGAAAAACAAAATATTTCAGCACCTACTGGTGTCAGTCCTGAATTTGGCACATTCAATATATATTTATTTTGCAGCTACTTTGTATCAGGGAGACCATGCCTATCTCTGGGCACCATGTAAAGATAATCTTTGTAGCATTTTTGCCTCTTTTTAGGCTTTTCTAGCTTTAATGCCTTTCCTTTTTTTTTTTTTTTCATGGGCAGGCACCAGGAATTGAACCCAGGTCTCCAGCATGTCAGGCGAGAACTCTGCCACTGTGCCACCATCGCCCCCCCAATGATCTTCCTTTGTATTGCCCTTTTAAAAACAACAAAATGTATCATTATATAAGGCACAGATTTCAGTGTATAAACTGGCATGTATAGGAACTGTATTTTATTTCTTTAATTCTACTTAATCTTTATTTCAAGCCCCAATTCCAACAAGCTGGATGGAAATGTAATTTCAGATCTTTTGGGGTGCCGTCCCTATAACCTGGAGTTGTGTGCCAATACTTGGAGTTATCACACAGTGCAAAGATATAAAGGAAAGAGTGAACATGGGAAACTAGTTTTGCTCATAAATCTCTTGATTATCCTTGAGATGCCCACTGTTCCTGTCAGTGGCATGGGACCTTCAAATTCAGTGGCTGTCTGCTATTTTCATTACCACCATACTTCAGATATGGAATGTTTTTTGTAAGGCTGTTGTTTATGATCCCACCTGCTAGGAGGAACCTAGCAACCATTTCGGTCTTGGGCTTGACACCTCCTGGGAACACTAAAATAAAATCAATTTAGGTTCTTTTTCTTCCAGGATCCTCAGGCCTGTTCCATAAAACCCTGCTCAAGGATTTCTAATTTCACCTAGTGGAGGAGGTTGTCAGTAGAAGGAGGGCCTTCTTTTTTTTTTTTTTTTTTTTTTTTCCCACATCTCCAAACCAGCCTGCTTCTATGGGATAGTTTCTTTCTGTTTCCTCCAACAAAGGTACCTAGAATGCTTTGCATAATAGCTTTATGTGTAGAGAAACAAACCACCTGGCCTATGCTTCTTTCCCTAGGGCAATGAATCTCAAGCCAACTAACTACTTAAACAGATGGCTAAAAAGTAAAGGAAAAACTGAAATGAAGATAAACATCCACACATTAGTATATCAGAAAATATTCATATACATTTAATCAGTTCCCACTTAGTGTGTTAGGCTAGGTACTGGTGCTGGGTGATGTTCACACTCACACACATAAAGAATATATCAATATAAGTGTTCTGGTTTGCTAGCTGCCAGAATGCAACACATCAGAGACAGGTTGGTTTTTAATAAAAGGGGACTTATTTCATTTGTTCTTCAGAGGAAAGGCAGCTAACTTTCATCTGAGGTTCTTTCTTACATAGGAAGGCTCAGGGTGATCTTTGCTGGCCTTCTCTCCAGGCCTCTGGGTTCCAACAACTTTCCTTTCTGCATCCCCAAAGGCCTGGGCTGAGCTGTGAGTGCTGAGATGAGGTATGCCGAGCTGCTTGGGCTGTGCTACATTGAGCTCTCTCATTTAAGCACCAGCCAATTAAGTCAAACATCATTCATTGCAGCAGGCACGCCTCCTAGCCAACTGGACATGTAATGAGCAACAGATGAGGTTCACATATAATTGGCTCACGTCCACAGCAACATAACTAGGCACCTTCACCTGGCCAAGTTGACAACTGAATTATTACCACAATAAGGTAGATATTTTTACCCTCATTTTATAAATGAGGGTACTAAAGTTCAGAGTATGGAAGTACCTTGCCCAAGATTAAACACCTATTAAGTAGTGAAGCTAATATTCTGAATCTATGTTTTCAGGGCCACAAAATTGTCTACCTCAAAAAAAGTAAAAGCTTACAAATAGTTTATTTGCCAATATTAAGGATATAACTTTCATATTAAAAATACAACTTGATTACTATATTATCCGGAATTAGAAAAACATATCATTTATGTGAAAGGATTAATCTAAAGTTACCAAAAGTAAATTATCCTTTGATAACTAAATAATTTCTAGAGCAAAGCCTTAAAGAAATCAACTTACGTATGAATCATACAATGAAACTAAACTTAAAAATTAATGTCAAACAGGATACAATGAACAACTTATTTTAGCCCAAGAGTGTTGGTTTACAGCTAGTACTAGAAGACAGAATTCCTAAATTTACCAATATTGGCATATAAGTAAAAATAAAACTTCACTCTACAAACCAAAATAGATAAAAGCAGGCAATTCTGCGTATGTATTTTTAATGCTAGAAAAAGATGCCATTTCATACTTCAAGTTACATTTTCTGATATATATTTCAAAAATTTGATGCCACTGTTGTTCCTCCACCCTTTGCATTTGCATGGTTCTGTTTACTCATAATAACTGAATATTATTTCATTGTTTGTCACATTAATTTGTGTGTAAGGAAATATCTGTAATGATTACAGGCATCTTTTCCCAAGATGAATGAATGCTGTGCATTCTGCAAAGACAGATGAGACTCTGTAAAATCAAAGGAGCTTGAGCTCTATTTTTAGCCAGGATTAATTTAATTTTCTCAAGATGGCATATAAAATAAAACAGTCCAAAATTTTGATGAATGACAAATGTATACATTTTCTTTTACAAATTATGACAGGCAATATTTGCTACTGTAACCCCCTAAATGAAAATACAGCTTATGCTCACTTATAGTGAAAAATGTTAGTTGCCTAATAATTAATAATTTTTTTGCCTGACCTCTGAGTACAAAGCTTCAGCTAGGACCCCAAATTATGGAATTCTCCCCACCTTCAGTTTTTATAGTTCCATACAAAGGTAAATGATTTTAATGAATATTCTTATAATGTTCTTATAGATTCTAAAGTATATTCAGAATTAAAGATTACAGTGTGACTAACAATGCTTACTTTTTAGAGTATTTTATTGTAATTACCAATATCAGAAAATAAATTTATTTCACCTCTACTTGATTAAAGCATAATAATAACAAGTGACTGAATACTGGGATGGGATTTTTGAAAAAGGGAAGAAATATGTCAATGCAGTGATTTTGGAAGATTACTTAAATAATGATCTGTAAATATATTGGAAAGTAGTGTACCTATTAGGAAAATACTACAGGGTTCAAGTATGAGGTGAAATATACCAAGCTCAGTTGATGTAATGGAAGGCAAAAAAAGGAAAACCATGAGAAATTGATGACTGGACAAAGATAAATATGCAAATCCAAGAAGCAAAATATACCCCAAACAGAATGAATACAAAGACCTACTTCAAGACACATTCTTAATAGACTGTCAAATGACAAAGAGAAGGATAAAACTCTGAAAGCAGCAGTAGAAAATCAATTCACCACATACAAGGGAAGCCAAACAAGACTTAATGCTGATTTCTCATCAGACACTATGGAGGAGAGAAGGCAATAGTACAATATATTTAAAGTACTGAAAAGATAAAATGTTAGCCAAGAATTCTCTATCCAATAAAGCTGTGCTTCAAAAACCAGGAGTCTAAAATAATCACAGGTAAACAGCAGCTGAGAGAATACATTAACTAATGACCTGACCTACAAGAAATACTAAAGGGAATTCTGCCAGTTGAAAGGAAAAGTCAGGAGAGAAAGAATAGGAGAAGGGTATAAAAATGAAGATTATCAGTAAAGGTAATTAAAAGGAGAAAAAGAGAAAGAAAAAATATCTGACAAGTAAATGCCACAGAATAAATGGTTGAAGTGAGAACTGCTGTTATGATAATAACTCTGAATGTTAATGGATTAAACTCCTCAATTAAAAAAATGAGATTGGCAGAATGGATTTAAAAAATATGATCCAACTATATGCTGTATACAAGAGACTCATTTTAGAACCAAAATACAAATAGGTTGAAAATGAAAGGGTGGAAAAATATATTCCACACAAACAAAGAAAAACTCTGGGGTAGGTATACTAATATCAGACAAAACAGATTTTAAGTTCAAAAATGTTATGAGACATAGAAGGACACTATATATCAATAAAAGGTGTAATTCACCAAGAAAATATAACAATCATAAATACTTATGCGCCTAATCAAGGTGTTCCAAAGTACATGGGCCATACACTGACAAAATTGAAGGGAGTAATAGACGTCTCTACAATAATAATGGGACACTACAACACATCACTTCCTTCAGAGAATCAATAAGGAACCTAAAATAATATGGTAAATTAACTACATCTAACAGATATGTATAGAACAGTGCACTACAAAACAGCAAGATATACATTCTTCTCAAGTACTTATGAAACATCTCTAGAATAGACTGCATGCCAGGGCACAAAACAGGTCTTCACAAATTTAAAAAGACTGGAGAAATGAGAGAAAGAACAGCAAACCAATCCCAAGGCAAGCAGAAGGAAAGAAATGATGAAAATTATAGCAGAAATCAATGAAATGAAGAACAAAAACACAATAGAGAGAATCAATTTTAAAAAGTTGGCTCTTTGAGATGAATAAAATAGACAAACCTTTAGCTAGACTGACAAATACAAAAAGAGAGAAAAAGCAAATAAATAAAATCAGAAATGAGAGGGGATTATTACCACAGACCCCAAAGAATTAATAAAGATCATAACGCAAAATTATGAACAACTGTACACTAACAGACAGTACACTTAGATGAAATAGACAATTTCCTAGGAACACCCAAACAATCTACACAGACTTGAGAAGAAGTAGAATACCTCAACAAACCAATCACAAGTTGAGATTGAATCAGTCATCAAAAACCTCCCAACAAAGTAACTCTAAGGACCAGACAGCTTTACAGGTGAATTCTACCAATCATTCCAGGAAAACTTAATACCAATACTGCTCAAACTCCCAAAACATTGAAGAAGGAACACTACCTATGTCATTCTTTGAAGCCAACATCATCCAAATTCCAAAGCCTGATAAAGATTCTACTAAAAAATTACAGAATAATTTCTCTAATGAATGTAGATGCAACAACCCTCAACAAAATATTTGCAAATTGAATCCAACAGCACATTAAAAGAATTATACACCATGACCAAGTGGGTGTTATCCAGGCATGCAAGGATGGTTCAACACAAGAAAATCAAGTAATGTAATACACCATATTAGCAAATCAAAATGGAAAAAACCATGAACATCTCGATTCAGGCAGAAAAGACATTTGACAAAATTTAGCATCCTTTCTTGTTGAAAAAAATACTTTGGAAGGTAAGAATCAGAGAAAAGTTCCTCAACATGATAAAGGTCATATATGAAAAACCCATAGCTAACATCATATTCAATCGTAAGAGACTGGAAGCTTTCCCTCTAAAATCTGTGACAAGACAAGGATGCCCACAGTCACTACTGTGATTTGACATTGTGCTAGAAGGTCTGTAGAGAGCAATTAGGCAAGAAAAAGAAATAAAAGGCATCCAAATTGAAAAGAAAGAAGTGAAACATTTACTATTTGTAAATAACATGAAAGTCCTGGAAAATCTATGACAAAGCTACTAGAACTAATAAATGAGTATAGCGAAGTGGCAGGATAGAAATTCAACCACAAAAATCAGTAGTGTTTGTATACATTATAATGAGTTATCTGAGAAGGTAATCAAGAAACACATTTAATTTACAATACTGAGTAAAATAATCAAACATTTAGGAATAAACCTAACCAAGAATGTAAAGGACCTGTACACTGAAAACTACAAAAATTTGCTAAGAGAAATTTTTAAAAGACCTAAATAAATGGAAAGGCATTATATGTGCATGAATTGGAAGGCCAAATGCCATTAAGATGTCAATTCTACTCAAATTAATTTACAGATTCAACTCAATCCCAATAAAAATTCCACTAGTTTCCTTTGCAGAAATAGAAAAGCCAGTGATCAAATTTATTTGGAAGGCTGAGGGGCCCTGAATAGCCATAACATCTTGAAAAAGAAGAATAAAGTGGGAGAACTGATGCTTCCTGATTTTAAAGCATATTATAAAGACTCAGTGGTCAAAACTAAATGTTAGTGGCATAAAGGTAGACATGTTGATCATCGAAATTTAATTTAAAGTTCAGAAATAGACACTCAGATCTATGGTCAATTGATTTTTGACAAGGCTCCCAAGTCCACCTGTGCTGGTTTGAAAGGATGTAAGTCCCCTAGAAAAGACATGTTTTAATCTAAATCCCATTTCATAAAAGCAGAATAATCCCTATTCAATATTGTATGTCTGAAACTGAAATCAGATGAGATGTGATTTAATCAAGAGTGGTTGTTGAACTGAATTAGGTGACGACATGTCTCCACCCATGTGGATCGGTCTTGATAAGTTTTTGGAGACCTATAAAAGAGGAAACATTTTGGAGAATGAAAGCAATTCAGAGAGAGCAGAGAATACTGCCTCACCATGAATCAGAGTCCAGTAGCCAGCACTTTGGAGATGAAGAAGGAAAATGTCTCCCAGAGAGCTTCATGAAACAGGAAGCCAGGAGAGAAAGCTAGCAGATGATGCTGTGTTTGCCATGTGCCCTTCCAGCTGAGAGAGAAACCCTGCCTGTGTTTACCATGTGCCTTCTCACTTGAGAGAGAAATCCTGAACTTCATCAGCCTTCTTGAACCAAGGTATCTTTTCCTGGATGTCTTTGATTGGACATTTCTATAGACTTGCTTTAATTGGGACATTTCTCAGCCTTAGAACTGTAAACTAGTAACTTATTAAATTCCTCTTTTAAGAAGTCATTCCATCCCTGGTATATTGCATTCCAGCAGCTAGCAAACTAGAACACCACCCAACTAGGACAGAACAGTCTCTTCAATAAATGATGCTGGAAGAACTGGTTCTCCGTATCCAAAAGAATGAAAGAGGATTCCTTACCTCACACCTTATACAAAAATTAACTCAAATGGATCAAAGACCTAAATATAACACTCAGTACCATAAAACTCATGAAAGAAAATGCAGGGAGATATCTTCAAGATCCAGTGAAAGGTGGTAGTTTCTTAGATCTTACACCCAAAGCATAAACAATGAAAGAAAAAAAAGATAAAGTGGACTTTATCAAAATTGAATAATTTTGTCCTTCAAAGGACTTTGTCAAAGGGTGAAAAAGGCAACAAACTCAATGTGAGATAATATTTGGAAACCACATACCTGATAAAGCTTTGAAATCTACAACATAAATATATGTATATATATGTGTATGGATATATAAAGACACAATATATAGAAACTCAACAATAAAAAGGGCATCAACCGAATTAAAAATGGGCAAAAGACTTGAATAAACATTTTTCCTATAAGCAAATACAAATGGCTAAAAAGTACATGAAAAGATATTCAGCTTCACTAGCTATTAGGGAAATGTAAATCAAGACCACAATAAGATATCATTTCACACCCATTACAAGGATTGTTATTAAACAGGAAACTTCAAGTGTTGGAGAGGATGTGAAGAAATAGGAACACTTATTCACTGCTTGTGGGAATGTAAAATGGCACAAATGCTATGGAAGACATTTTGGAGGTTCCTCAGAAAGCTTAGTATAACGTCGCCTTACAAACTGGCAATCCCGCTACTCAGTTTATATTCAGAAAATGTGAAAACAGGGAAGCAAATAGACACTTACACACCAATGTTTATAGCAGCATCATTTCCAATTGTCAAAAGATGGAAACAAACCCATGTTTCATCAACTGATTAATGGATAGACAAAATGTGGTATATATATATATATATATGATAGAATATTATTCAGTGGTAAGAAGAAATGAAGTCCTGAATCATGTGATGACATGGATGAACCATGAGGTCATTATGTTCAGTGAAATAAGTCAGACACAAAAGAAAAAATATTGTATAATCTCATTGTTTTAGTTTGCTAAAGCTAAAGCTGCCAGAATGCAATATACCAATATTTGATCAAGTTACAATATATCAAGTTACAAGTTTATAGTTAAAAGGCCTCAAAAATGTCCAAACTAAGGTATCTGAGAAAGATTCTTTGACTCTGAAGAAAGGCCAATATCTGTCACATCAGAAGGAACATGACTGGTATCTACTAGTCCTTGTTTATGGTTCTGTTTCTTCCAGCTTTTGATTCCAGTGGCTTCCTCTCTAAGCATCTGAAGGCCCTCACTTAGCTTTCAGGGGCAAAACTCCAGGTTTCCTCTCTTAGCTTGGCATCTTCCAGGCTGGAGATTTGTCCTTTTCAAGAGTCTGTGTCCTGGTTTGGTACAGCTCTCAGCTTCAGGTTATCTCCTAGGGCTTCTGGCATCTTGCACCTCCAAACGTCTGTGACTGAACTTCATGTTGGCTCTTTTAAGGACTCCAGTAAACTAATCAAGACCCACCTTGAATAGGCAGAGTCACATCTCCATCTACTCAAAAAGTCACAACCACAACTGGGTGTGTCATATCTCCATGGAAACAACCTAATCAAAAGATACACCCAACAATATTGGATGAGGATAGAAAGAACATGGCTGCCCCTACAGGATTGGATTTAGAATGAAAAAAACATGGTTTTTCCTGGGGTAAATAACAGTTTCAACCCAGGATTAATATGAACTAATTATAATATGTAAACTCATAGGTATAAAATCCAGAATATGGGTTACCAGGAGAAAGAATAGAGCCAGAGAATGGGAAGCAGTTGCTTAAGATGTGCAGAATTTTTAACTAGGTTGAACTTAAACATTTGAAAATAGATAGAAGTGATGGTAGCAAGTTAGTGTGAGCTTAATTAACAGTGCTGAATTGTGAGTGGATGTGGTTGAAAGGGGAAGTTTAGAGTCATGTATGTTACCAGAAGGAAAACTAGAGGTTAAGGCATGGGAATATCCAACACAGTGTATCATGTGGTGGATGATGACTGTGATTAGCAGTACGAATATAAGAGAGTTCTTTCATGAACTAGAACCAATGTACAACACTGTTATAAGGAGTTAACAGTAGAGGGGCATAAGGGGAAAACGTACCTATCGAAAACTATGGACTACAGCTAACACTAATGTCTTAATATTCTTTCATATACCACACCAATACTAAGGATCAATAATAGATGGGGATATAAGGGTATGTGAAAGGGATTTTGGGGATTTTCTTATTTTTATTTTTTAGGTAAGTAATTAAAATACTCTAAGATTGATTGCATTGATGAATGCAATACTATGTGATGATAATGTGATTGAATACTTTAGAGAGATTGTATGATATGTGACGATATCACAATAAAATTAGTAAAAGAGAGAGAAAACTAGACCAACTTATAAATGTGGATACAAAAATTCTAGGTAAAATATCATAAATATAAAAATCTCATAAAATATACAACAGAGTACTAATACACTAATATATTTTACCAAAGTAGAATTTATCCTAATAGTACAAAGATGACTCAATATTACAGAGACAATAATAGTAAATGGTTCCAAGGAAAGAACCAGCATAGGGAATTTGAGAGATTTTTAAAAATAATAAGTCAAAAAAAATGGCAAATTAGAACAAAATGTTCTTAACTTGATAAAGAGATATCTTTTAGAAATCTAGAGAAACCCATACACTAAATGATGAAGTCAAAATTGTATACTGCCGCCACTATATTCAAGACTATATCCAAGGTCTAGCTAACTCCAAAGGAAAATAAAGAGAGATAATTACGGAACTGAGAGACAACTATAAGTAGGTTTTTCCACCCCAGAAAAGATAAAAAATTGCTGTGCTTGAATAGTTGTAAGGACCCTGTGTCCGCCCCATACTGACCAGGTGTGAGTAACCGAACTCCTAGATAGATTTAGAGACATGATAATAAGATTGGCCTCTGTCCCAGCACCACGTAGGGATCAGAGGGGCAGTATGCTCCTTCAAAATTCCCCAAATTACTATGGAACCAGAGAGTAGAACAGATAGGGCTACCCGAGGGTGCCTAGGAAAATGGACCTGTTACACTCTCAGAGTCTCCATGGGCCCCAGTGGAGAATGGGAGCAAAAAACACGTTCTCATGTGGCTGAGCATGGATGACAAGCAGTCCAGAGTATTGTGTGATATTTCACCGGAGTGTGGTCATCTCAGCAGATATTGTTGTGAAGAGATGATAACAAGAAACAGTGCCCTTGCTGGTGCTATACAAGTCCTTGGACTCTAAAGATACCTGAGTCAATTGAATAATGCCTCAATCATCAGAGTTCACTGTGAATTCAAGAATAAAACAGGTTTTTCATTACCGAAATAATTGGAGATACATACCAACTTCAGGTCTAAAAATAATAAAGTGACACTTTTTCTCCAGAACAAAGTTTATGACTTAAATTTTATAAGTTGAAATTTCATAGATGCTACCTATCTCAGTTCCTATCTCTACACCTAATTTTGTATCTAATGCACTCATCTATCTCTATATATAACTACAAATATATGAAAGGGCATGTAACAAATCATTACCTCTGAAGATAGGCAAGGAATAATTGGGATGAGCAGTGTGCAGAGGGCCTACAGCTTTTTTGCCTTATTTATTTTTATCATTTAGTTATTTTATAATGAGGATGAATATTTATGCTTGACTTATTTAATTTAAAAGAAATCACTGAAAATAATAAAATCTCAAATCTGTAACTATATAAAACACACTATTCCATCAATTTAAAAATAAGTAGATTTATGATTAAAAATTTATGAACAGACTTTTTAATTGAATATTTATTGGCATCTCTGCAAAGTTGTAGATTTTCCAAATACACTTTTACAATAATCATGGAAGTCTTTCTCTCTAATGGTTTTAATGGCTTTGAGAACAAACTGCATTTGTGTTGACAGAGCCCTGTTTCTTGCATTCAGTTCTGAGACTTAAAGCAGTGCTTCTCAAAGTTTAATGCTCAAGAATGGGGATATTTTATTTATTTTTTTTATTTTACTTTTTTTTTTGCATGGGCAGGCACCAGGAAACAAAAGAATGGGTATATTTTGAAACTGCAGATTCTGATCCCATAGAACTGGAGTGAAACCTAAGAGTCTGAATATCTAACAAGCTTTAAGATAATACCCCTGCTGTTAAGACCTCTTTAAAAATATCAACAAAATATACAAATTAGTACAAACTGATAGATTCATGTTTCTAAGTATCTGGGTATTTTCATGGATGTTTTCCTTGGGCTGGAATGTTTAAACTACCATGGAATCATGTTGTATCAAAGATGGTTTGGTCCTTGGGGTCATTTCATTCAGGGTCTGTTAGCTGAAAGCAAGAGAAGCAGGAAGAGAACTCTTTGTCAGGGAATAAGGTAGCTTACAGAATTAAGGAAAAATCGAATCATAGAATCACTGGGTTTGGAAATACTAGGTACAAAGGCAGGTCTCGCAATCTGGGGAGAAGGAGCTCTCTATGTCTTAGGGATGACAAAGTGGTCAGTCTTTTTGCCAGTGTTCACCCTTGAAATTTCAAGGACAACGCATTTAACAATTCTATCTTGTATCGCCCAAAGCTAAATGAATGAGCTGTTAACAAGGAAAAAGAATCGAAAGTAGGTTGCAAAAACAATAGATGTCTTAGGCATCATGAGATATAGGATAATCAATTTAATGAATTTGCCAGGTGACTGGAAAGGAAATTGACCAGATGTACTGCAATTCATTTCATAAATGCTGAGAAACATGTCCTAAAGTA
The DNA here is from genome assembly GCA_004026745.1 of Myrmecophaga tridactyla. Classification (NCBI taxonomy): domain Eukaryota; kingdom Metazoa; phylum Chordata; class Mammalia; order Pilosa; family Myrmecophagidae; genus Myrmecophaga; species Myrmecophaga tridactyla. Next base: position 26,101 of record PVIY010004720.1, read on the forward strand.
GGTGTGTGCGTATGCGTGCATGCATTTCCTCACCTATGTGTGGGTATTTGATGATTTTTTTTTCTCCCAGGACAATGAAATCTTATGAAATGATTATCAAAACACTTCTATAGAGTAGTTGTATATGACAGATTTTTAAGTGCACACCCTTTCTTTCACATTATATATTCTCTGAAATCAGGATGTATCAACTTATGACATTTTAGCATTAGGACATAGTTTGGACACATCATTTCTATTAGAGATATAAAGAGTGATGATGTTTCTTACAATTGAGGGCATCTGATATTTGATAAGACATGGTAATGATGTTGTGAAGATTAAATGATATAACATATGTAAAACACAGTGGTTAACATATAGAAAGTGCTTCATAAATATTATGATAGCAATTATAGTGATCATACCTTTGCCCAAGGCAGTTATCTTTTCCAGTGCACAAATGCAAATAATTAAGATAATGCTATCCATGAATTTAAAACATCACACTAATGAATATTTTATAGTCTCAATTATTTCATATAGTTCAAAGAAGGAATAGAACTCTTTGACTTATTTTTTAAAAATGTACTTTCTTCTTTCTATGAAGATAGTAAAATGGAGCAGGCAATGCAGAGTTGCCAGAGAGAAAATAAGTGTGTGCACAACCCAAGTTTTTGAGCTAGGATACGGATTGAAACTAGTTGTTACTCTTTCTCCTTAGAAGTTATGCATTAAAGTTTCCAGAGTTAATTTGGGGGAACACAAAAAAAATGTGTTATGAAGAGAAACAATGAAACAAAATAGTTTATACTACACTAATGACTCTCTGCAGAGGAGATGCTGGACACTTTGTATATTTCTCTTTGTCAACAATGGACATAGGCTAATTTCCTGGCATTTGGGTGAAGAATTGGGCACTCTTTCCTTTACAGATAGGTTTTAAATGAAGGCTAGGAACAGCTGTATACAACAACTTCTGTGAAAAAGAAATGGTCATGGATATAAAAGCACCAATAAGGTGAGCTTATAACATCTGTGCTATTTGCATTTCAATTGTGTTGTGCTTTCTGCCAGTTATTGTGAGGTACTAACTGTACTACAGTTGAAATATATTTCTAGGGAAAAAATGGTGTCAAACTTCAATATTTATAAAGGGTTTTTCCATCAGCAAATTACATTACACTTTTATACAAGGAGACAATTAGTTAGGCTCCATTGCCTATTTATTTAGTTTCTGACTACTAGTATTTCTCTCTATCACCCTTAGTTTTTCTAATCCCCATTATACTAGCCATGCATTAGAAAATATCAATAAACACCCTGCAATGTCCCAGAATAAGTAATAATTTAAATCTGCTTCATTGAGTAAATATATACATTTCTTTTGTTATATGAATATATACCCTGTAACTTATGAACATTTTCCAAAATAGCTTGAGGAAGATTAAAGATTTTAATAATCTTTTAATATGATATTCTTTTTATGAAATATATATTAAACTATGACTAGACATATATTTAGCATAAGCTATTACTAAGATTGTAGCACAAATATAAACATACATGAAAACCAAAGTATGTATTTATGCAACTAATTTGCATATGTCAAACAATTGTAAATCATTTGATAGAGTCAATAATAACTAACAAATAATATACAGAATTTTATATAAAATTTTTCCATGTGATAAGAGAGATCCAATAAAGGGTAAATTGTGAAGATAAGTTAAAATGGAAATTTAAAATATCAGAACTGTTGTTTTATACTTTCCTTTTCCTTTTTTGGTGTCATTATAATCTCTAAATTTGAAAGAGACTATAGGTTCAAATAAAAGTCCATGTATTTCCTAATGATGTCCATTTTTACTGGTCTCACTTTCCAAAGAATTCTTAAACTATTTCCTAGTTCTGAGAGGTTTTAGATATTTTTTGCAAAAAAATACAAACAAATGAAAACCTAGCAAACCAGGTGGGTTTACCTAAGCTTTCAGTGTTTTAATTAAACCAAGATCCAAAGTCTTTATCAATCTGACTTAGGGTTTTGAATAACTGAACATGAAACAATGGATATTTGCATAAAATCATGGAATTTTAATTCCATTGAATAAACGAGGCAAAATATTCAATGACTACTATGAAAAGTGATTTAAAGAAACCTTTGTTATTACATTTGTATTTTAAGGAATGTGTGAGTGCTGCAGTAAAAAGAGTGTACAGATAAATTATCTTTTTTGACTCTGGAGTTCACAGATTAAAAATCAGTAGTATTCCACGTACTTCCCAAACAAGCAAAGGAAAAAACAAACAGCAAAAATTCAACAAATGGTGCCGCAATAAGGGGATACTCACATGGAAAAAAAATGAAATGTGAACCCCACTATACAGCATACCAAAAAAAAAAAAATCAAGAGCATTAACAATTTTGCTGTTATCAGGATTAGTGTCTAATGTTAATCTGGCAACAATTTAAGCATTACTTATTTGAATATGAGAGCATTATATCTGTTACATGGTACACAGAAATATGATCCTCAGTTTTCCCATTAATGAATTTTGACTCCTGTACACCTGCTTCTCATTACCCATTAAGAATTATAGCAATTCTAAAGGATTTAAAGAAAAAAAAATCAACTTTGCCACAAACTAAAAGGAAGGTTGCAACAATTCAAGAGCTTTACAAAACATCTCACAATTGTCATGGATAAAGCATAAATTGAGAATACATCCATACATCAATGCAAATGTGAAATGAACTGTTAAAAGCATTGTGCTTGAGAACACTTCAAGTATTAAAAATATCCTGTCAATATATAAATGTAAAGTGCTTTTAAAAATTTTTTTCTCCATTTTTTTTTTTTTTTTTTTTTTTGCATGGGCAGACACTGGGAAACACACCTGGGTCTCCAGCATGGCAGGTGAGAACTCTGCCTACTAAGCCACTGTGGCCCACCCTTTAAACAATGGAATCCAACAGCAAACATGCCAAGTACTATTCTGGCATATTTGTAGGGAGGGATCTTTGCACAAATATGTTCAATAATCTAAGTTATCAACTTAAATTCCACATTAACCATTTTATTTCCTATATGTCATTGGATTCATAAAGAAAAACTTACATTAAAAGAATCTAAATCACTCTTTCAGCCTAGTAGGTAAATTCACATATTTAATCTCTTTTCCTATAAATCTTGCTCTAATCCTATTAAATATCATTTATTAAATTCCTGTTATGTGCCAGCCAACAGAATAAGCACTTAACGGGCATTATCTCCCATACTTTCACAATATTTTGTGATATAACTATAAGTATGTCCACTTTACAGAGAAAATGTTGAAACTTCAACCATTTCAGTTGCCCAAAGTTTCAGAGCTATTTTGCAATGCACTCAGATCTGCTATTCCCATAACTTGCATTCTTAACAACTGTAGCTCTCTATAACAGTATTTATTCAATTTTAATTGAATTTTAATATTGTATTATTGGTAGAAAATATGCCAGAGTTCTGCTCATGGCTTTTCCTGTTAGTTATTTGTACTCAAGGAAAAGTCATTTTTACTTCTAAATAATGATAAAGGGGCAATAATATGTGCTTTGCCAACTTTTCAGAGTTGTTATAAGAAATGTTACAGGAGCCTGTGCTTTCCTAGGACATGCTTCAATTAAACACAGAGCAGCTAGAGGGTACTTGGCTGTAGCTGTGTGGAGGATTAAACTTGTTTTCATAAGCTTCTATAACAAAGCCGGAGACTCCCTGGCAATTATGTAGTCTAAATGTCTGTGCACAGTTGGATCTTCTTTCTAAATTTGGAATGGCACACAACCAGTTCCCAAAGTCCTGGGTGCAAGGTGACCTCTCCTATAATAGAAATAATACTGTATGCATGGTTGCAATAATTATGAAAAAGGACGAAAAAGGAAATAAAGCATTTGTAACTCATTTAGTTCTATAGATATAAATCTGACATAATTTAAAGGTTTTAGTATCAAATAATAGAAAAACGCTAAGGGAATTTCCTAGCCTTTGGTGCAGCTCCAAGATACCAATTCTAACTTTGACTTAGCTTTCAAACTAAACACCACACATTCAACTTTTTATTCATAGTTATCATGAACTGAGGCAAGTTCCAGTGGACTTCTGATTAACATCTCTGCATGGGATTTCCCAGTAGGGGCTGGGAGAGGAGCAAAAAAGAAATATAATCTCTTGAACCCAAGGTCACCTCTACTAATTTTCTAATTTCCACCTTGGAAGGTCTTTGCAGATTTTACCATGATGCCCTTTCAAGCCCTTTGAAGGGGGCTTGAAGCTGTATTTATTGCAAGGATGCCACTGGGACTGCTGGAGTTTCAAAAATTAGGTCAATCTCCCAATATCTATGTTTTATGTTTCTTTCTGAACGTTAGGGTACCTTAATCAGTTTTGGTAAAGTTCAGTTTTAATGTAGATTAACAATCCAAAGCTGGAAACCTACAAGAAAACCCTATTTTCAAAGGAACACTCAAATTGATTTGAAAAACAACAAATTTTGAATGTGACACATTTATTCAAATTCTGTTTGTCACCAAATATACAATTTTCATTTTATCTGAGTCTATAGAGGTAAAACATAATCTTGGGCGGGCCACGGTGGCTCAGCAGGCAAGAATGCTCACCTTTGTCACCAAATATACAACTTTCATTTTATCTGAGTCTATAGAGGTAAAACATAATCTTGGGCGGGCCACGGTGGCTCAGCAGGCAAGAATGCTCACCTGCCATGCCAGAGGACCCGGGTTGGATTCCCGGTGCCTGCCCATGTGAAAAAAAACAAAAACAAAAAACAAACATAATCTCCTTTTGTTATCAGACAAAGGTAATAGATTCTTTTGTCTGATGGGCTCAAATGAACAACTCCTGAGACACCGGGTTTCAAAGAGAAGAAAAGTTTTGCTAAGTGGAAAGCAGGAGAACATATGGCCTATTGGCCCACAATCTGTTTGCCTGAACTGCAGTAATTTTCATAGTTTTATAGTATCAAAAGATGGGCATGTTTTAGGATAATGGGCACAATAGCTCCAGATGATGTGATTAGAGGTGATTTAATTATTGAGCCTGTACACATTGATTATATGCTTAGTTACAGAACGTATGTAAGAAAATGGCAGCTTTAATATGATGATAGGTATCATTTTTAGTATATAATGAAATGCAGGTGACTTATAGGTTAAAGTCTAAGCTACTGTGCATGTCAGGAAGTCCCATTTTGACTAGATCCAGCTTTCGTTATCAAGATAACTTTGGACCTAGGGTGGGTTAGTTCTGGACTGACCCAAGACCCTTCATTAACAAACATTAGGGACTGTCTTTAGTGATCACAAGACTGCAAAGCTGAAAAAAACGAATAAGATGGGTACAAGTGAAAAGTTCATCACAAGGTTTTAAAATCACAAGGGGACAAGATAAAGGCTATACAGTCATTATCAGAGATCAAGGCAGCTGGATTAAAGTTCAGAGATTTCAGGTATTTCCCTCTGTCTACTCTAATATATCAGACAATAAAAAGGAATATCTATATGATGATTCAGGAATCACAATCATCCCTTACATCCTAACTTCTTCAGTTACACTTTTAAGGATTAGGAAACTAAATATTTGCCCAGAACAATGTGGCTACAAGTAAATATCACTTTGTCATCAGCAATTCATCGATTAGAGCAATATTATTTTTCAGTATGATTTTTCTGGCTTTTCAACTTATCTTACCACTGTCACAAAATTTAATTTCCAGTTGATGCAGACATGGCAAAAGGCAGTAAGCAACCCCAATGTAATCCTTGTGTATGCGGGTACATATCTGTGTTGAAACTGAGAACTCATGGTGGTCAAATCTTAATTCCATTTGGGAAAAATACATCAGGTGCCATGAAGAAAACTAACAAACTTTGAGAGACAGTATAGGTATTAATAGATCAATGTTACTGTTTTTAATTTCTAAATTAAAATAACTCAAATTTTTTACCATATAAAATTTCCTTTGTATGCCTTGGAAAAATAGGTAGGGACCACTTTCAATTCTATTTTGTCTGAGTATCACCTCAGATAAAAAAGGATTTTATAACTCAAATCTTTATTTTAACTCTTAAAATAAGAACCAGCAGCATGAAACCTAGAATAGAATCTCCAAAGTAATTCTGGGTCAAATCAGAGTATCAATATTTCTCTCTCTGATTTGCATTTGATATATTTTTTTCTGACAGAACGTTAAAAACATCTATTCTTTTTATTATGCAGGTAAAGCAAGCAATACAGTTTATAGAGTTATTAGTTTATATTACATAACATATACACAAATATATGGAAATACAATGATATTTCCTGAAGTACAGTAGTGGAACATTGGTTCTGAGATGCTATGAGAAAACAACAAAGAATTAAAGAGAATTTACAATGAACATTACTAAATTAAGGGCCTGAGAAGTCTTGTAGTAAATCATTCTAATGGTCTCTCTCCATCAATTACACTTCACAAATTACATTACTATTTTGTGGGTATGTATGTATTAATGGAATTAATGACTCTTGCTTGGAGAAAAACTGAAGAACAAATAATTACTTATGTGATAGAGAGGATATAAATAATTAAATGTTTTCTAAATTTTTGAAATAGGAGTAGAAATCAAGGATAAATTTTTAAGATTTTATTGTAGGGGGGTAAAGGATTCTATTTATCTGCACCCATGCTTTTATTTCTCTCCCAAGTCTTAAGTGTAGCTCATAAAGAAGAGGGGGAGTAGGATTTTTGAAAATCTTTTATATGGAACTGAAATGCAGGAAAATGTGGGGTGAAGCTTGAGCAAATGGAGTTCCAAGGTAAATCCGTATACACAAGAAATACTTTTTGAGATGTAAAAAAAAAAAGTTGATGTTTAAAATTTTAAAATAGAGAGTTTTTAAAATAAGTAACAGTTTTTCAACTATACTAAAATGTATATAAGCAATAAGAAATTATAAGGGAAGGAAAGAACTGTAATATAAACTACAAGAAGGAAAGGGGAAAGAGTTTGAGGGGGAAAGACAGGTAGAAAATATAAGTAAAGACCAGAAAAATGTAAGAGAGAAATTCTTAGAAGAGAGACAGAAAGAGGAGGAGGTTTATATGGACTAAACAATTTCTATGGTTCTAAAATGTGTGTAAACTACTATCTTTACAGGCTATAAAACAGGTGAGCTTAGAAGTTTGGGGGGGAAATTCCCATCAGAATTCTTTGAGGTGGAAATTAGCAAGCCAAACTTTGCTTGTAGTCTTCATTTGCTCTTTTGCCCAAAGAGAAAATCCCTGAAAGGGGCTGACACAAAAAGCAAAGGAGAAAAAGTATTGCTTTCCAAGCAATGGCCAGAAAATTCTGAAGTCAAGTTGAAGATGAGACTGCTAACTAGAGAAAGCTAGAGATGAAAATTAAACAGAAAAGAAAGAATAGTGGAAAATAGAAATGAAAGGAAACAAGAACGAAAGTCTACCGAGAAACTAGAACGGGTTGAAGGATGAGTTTTGAGAAGGGACCCTACCAACCTACCCATATTTATGTCTCACTGCTTCCCAGGGCAAGAATTTTGCTTCTCATTACAAGGCAATCTGACAGTGTTAGAAATTCAGGCAGCAACACTTATTAACTATGAGATCTGGGACAAATTTCATAAATTCTTAGTACCTCCTTTTTCTCAATGTTTAAATTACACTAATATCTACCAAAGAGGCTGGTCTCTTTACTCAAAATTCTCTTTGCTCACTTCCACTCCCTTAACCTCAGAGTCCTTTCCTTGCCTATCCTTGAGTTGGCATTTTATACCTCTCATCATAGTGGAGCTCACATCTCACTTCTCTCAGCCCCACAAAAATTGTTTTCCTTTCTGTACCTCTTGCCTATGTCCGGCACAAGTGAGCACTGACTACATATATTCCATAATGCTCTTGAGTTGTCTCATTATTGTAAATCTTTCTCTAACCAACCTTCAATGCCAAAAGTTAGGTTAGCTATTAGGGGCGGCGCAGAAATAACTGGAAGAGGGTTTCATACCTCACTTTCCTATCAAGGGAAATAGAAGGTCTTTCTGCCTCACTTTATTCATTTGTGCTGTATTAACTTAAATATAGTTATACAATTCTAAACAACTTAGAATTGGGACAATTCAAGTAAAGACGTTATTTGCGTATACGATTAATTCTTTTTATCAAATCTGAAATATGGAGGCAGAACTTGAATCCTTCTGCTTCTGATTAAAGCGAAATAAAAAGGATATTATCGAGAATACTAAGGGATCTATTTTCAGGATGTGTGCCTGCAGGTTGGGCTTATTAAAATTATAAAAACAGTTTTTACTCCAATGGATTATTCCCAAGGAATTTCCCGTTTCTATCACTTGTCTAGTTTCATGGCAGTCACAAGTGATCATTGACTTTTGTCTTTCAATTTCCAGCAGCTTAAGTGCAATAAAAATGAGCAAACAATAAATGAAAAGTCTATAGCAGCAAAGGTTTTCATGTTAGCTATGTGTCTCTTCATACCTTTCTGTCATAGAAGAGGAGATTAAAACATTCAGAAGTGTTCACATTACTCATTTTTGGTGAGATGACTAGTACACTCTGTTTTAGTCACAAGGTTCCTGAAAGTATATGCAATTCTGGACTTGTACATAAGTTGTGGCATCTGGAGATCTAACTAATTAGAAGAAATTCTTAAGGTTTACTTTCTACTGCCTCTTTTTTTTTTTTTCCTCTCCTCTCATCAGAGATGGGTTAGAGGAAAACATTAGGTCAAGTGCAAGGCTTCTACCCAGGAGATGAAACATTATGTAATGCCATATATTTCCTTTTCAGTAGATGTAGAAAGCATTGGAATGAAATTGCAATTTCCTTCTTACAGTCAGCCAACCTATTTTCTGAACAAATCCTCTGTCTTATATACTCTCTTAAAAGCGTTTTGATTTTGCACAATCTTCTCCCTTTTTGTGTTTAAGATGGATTGAAAAACTATTCTATATATGTATTTATTTTATGGTAAGAGAGAATGAGTGCTGCCTGGCATTTCAGACTAATGTTGGCTGGTCCTGGGTAAACAGGGGTTCCACAGGGAGGGATAGCATTGTTTCAGGCACGTTTCATCCTCGGACCTACTAGGTTTGAAAAGCAGCACTGAGCTGGTCCCTTACCTCAAGCCTAGGCCAGCACCTTAGGTCACCTCTGCCTGAGTGTTCACATGTCTCAGTGGTGGTTAAGGACGACCTGTCCCAAACTGCCATCCAGTTCTCCTGCATGTTGACAATGATCCTACTCTTTTAGGTCATGTCTGCTTTGCTTCTGCAATCATGACCAATATGCAGGCTTGCCTGCCTCCTGTATGCTTAATGTTAAGTCCTGACTAATGCCATCAGGCTTTCCTAGATTTGTTTTGCTCTTGTTACTCTGTGTCAAGATTCACAATCCCAGTCAGTATGAAAATACAACCCAATCCCAATTGCATTTGCTTTATCTTCCCTGTCTCCTTAAAAATCATGTCTGTTCCAAAGAATTTGGAAGTAGCTGAGGAGCATAAATAGTACAAGTATTAATGGAAATAGCTTTCCCTCAGAGCATGGAGTTATTTGAAAATGATGACTACAGGATTTCCAAATGAATTTTCGGCATAAGCAAAGCAGAGCGTTCAGGATTCATTGTTGTCGTCATTGTTGTTGTGCGTATTTTCTTCTAAATGGCTTAAAATAAATTTATTGGAAATTCAGAATGATGCTTGAAAAAATATCTTTGGAACCCTTAAGTTCTTGAAAAGAAGTTGAAATCGAATGTTATATAAGAGGATTAAACTTTGCATGATCTGAAAGAAATTTGCAAGTGTTGAGTACTTTAACTTAACTATTTAAGATAAGTTTAGGGCATTTGGAAAATCTGAAACAAGCACTCTTTGTCATTATGTGTAACATTACAATATTCCCCAGTTACTAGAAGCCCTATGTTGTTTCATTTAGTAGATATTCCATCTCTTTTCAATGTCTATCTCAACATAGTGTTCATTTCCAACTGATCACATTGTATTTGTTTTGTTTTTGAAGGGACTGCCATTTTATGTGATGTTCTTGATGTGAAGTATATTCAAACCACTAATTCTGAAATACTATTAGTATTGAATAGCAACCACAAGCTGCAATCAGCTCATGTAATAAGTGACGGGGGGATTGGAAGGATTTTACAATTTGATCTTAAACTATTGGCATGATAAAAATTTAGCTTTATTAACATTCAAATTACTGATCAAAACAAATTGAGTGGTAGAATGCTCACCTTCCATGCAGGAGACCCAGGTAAGATATCAGGTTCTTAGTAGACGTTAAACAATTTTGCCCTTTGCAAGTGGGGAAGAACTCTGCTTCTTCTTATCGTTTTGAAATTTAAAAGACTTATTTTTGAGCACCATGATCTAATGTATTTTAGCTGGTGCTAAAGATGTTTAACATGTATATATCAAAGCTTAGGTTGTCTGCAACATAAACTCAAATCACCTGAAAGTAAGAAATCTCTTGCAAACTATGACTTGGCACGAAGAAACTTTTACCCATTATTGTATCCAATCTTTACAACAATCATATAAATATTATTATCCCTATTCTACTTATTTTGCAGATGATGAAACAGGGGCTCAGACAGAATAAATGATGGGGAAAAGTGAGACAAGTTTGTCCTTGAAATATACCAGAGGTACATTTAGTAGGTTCTTAGGAAACCATGGGTTTCATGTCACTTATATTCTCAAATATTTGTATTAAACTTTATATACATGCTATTATTATAAGGATGGTCTACCCTTATTGATAACAACTTTCTATTCAATCTTCCAAACATTTTGAAAGCCATTTTTAGTCGATCTTTCCTTTAAATGGTGATAATGACCAGAATATTCCATGCAGGTGAACATTTGCAAAAGAAACTTAAAAGATACCACTATCTTGTTCAGGAATTATAGAGGTAAATATTTAGTTAATATAGAGTAGCATAACAAGGATGGAAAGCTCCAATAATTCTGCTTCCTAGTTAATAAAATTTTAATATTAACTAAGAAAATAAATATAAATACTTTAATATTTAGATATTATATGTAGGTGCTACATCTGAAATTATTTCTTTTCCTCTTTTTCTTCTTTTCTTTTTTTTTTTTTTACAGGCAGATAAAGACTTCTTTAACAGATGAGGGAAGGGGAGCTTTATTTCCTGGTCTCTTCTGCCTTTGATGTAATGGTGATAATCCCCTCTTCATGGCTTGGAGCCGCTCCTCAGGTGTTTGTGTGCCTCCTTGATCTCAGCCCTGCCGGTGGCAACCCGGTCAGCCTAGAGCGTCACGCTGGCCTTGTCTGCCTTCAGTCTGTGAATGGTCCATGGAAATCCACTTGTTCTTGAACACATTTCCCTTCACCTGGTACAGGCTGGGATACACGTGGTGGTCAGTCTTCTAAGATACACAGCACATTCAGAGCAACCGTGCAGAATTGGCACCCTCCTCATTCAGGTGACCTTCTCAGGCACTCAAGCATTGGCAGTACCCTTCCCCTACCAGTGGGCCAAGATGGTTTTCCAGCATCAAGCCCGGGATGGACACTCACAGGCTTGCAGATGGATGATCAGCCCATCTTTGATCAGCTTCCAAGTCTGCTGACAGGGCAAGCATTGAAAATTTCGTTGCTCTCACTGGGGCCAACCCATTCTTGTCCCAGTGGAGTACACTGGAGGTGATTATCTTCTGAAGCCTGAGAATGTTCATGGCTGCAGAACACCAAAAATCTTTCTCTTCTTTATTTACATAGGCAGTCTTAGGGAATCGAACCCAGGTCTCCAGCATGGCAGGCGAGAACACTGCCACTGTGCCACCATTGACCGCCCTTTTTCTTTTTTTAAAAAAAGTATAAATGTAATACACCCTTTATTTTCTGGAACAAATTACATATACAGCATAAAATCCAAATGGTTTAGCGAATACACTGTTAAATCTCTAGACTATAGAAAGTTGCTTCTAACTTATTTTTAGAAGACCTACCATGAACAATTCTAATTCAATATTAAGAGTGAGCCATAGGCATCTGTTGTGAAACAAGTTCCTTGAGTAATTCTAATGTCATGGTTTAGCAATAACTTCCCTAGAAAATGTATTTTTCATAATTTGTTCCTACACTGATTTCTAATTTGATTTTTATGGTTTTAGAGGTGATTTTGGTTGTTATTTATTATTAGGTAGTGTATTAGTTAGGGTTCTCTAGAGAAACAGAACCAAGAGGAGATAACTGAAAATATGAGATTTAGAAAGGTGCCTCATACAACTATGGGAATGCAAGAGTCCAAAATCTGTAGAGCAGGCTGTGAAGTTGGCAACTCCAATGAAGGGTTGCGAAGAACTCCACAGGAGAGGCTCACTGGCTGATGAAGCAGTGAAAAAATTTCACTTCTTCTTTAAAAGTCTTCAACCAATTGGATCAAATCCAACTGATTGGTATCAGTGATGAATTCAAGATTATAATCCATATTTCTAATGTTTATTTCCATTAATCCTTTAGGTCACATCGAAAAAAAATATATGGTCTTCAATTATTGGTGATATGGGTAAATTAGAAAGCCTGAAGAACTTCCTGTTAAAAAATTCCAAAATTTTTGATACAACAGTGCAAAATTTTTTTAAATGCTTATTTGAACTTTCAAGAAGTAGAAATAAAAAATGTAAAAAAGGATAAGCCTCTGAAAGAGGAATGGAAAGCTAAGGCTGAAGCAGCAATAGCTCTCTTATGACAGAAAGAAAAGAAGTTTCAGACCCTGGTAATATGGTGAATTAGAATTAAATACTTCCACAGCTCTGAGAAACACAATGGGTTACTCCCTTATTGGAGGATATGCTAGAAAAAATATTCCCTCTGGTGATTAAAGATGTCAAGAGAATTTGTCTGTCTTTACCTGGATTATAGCTAGAGGAAAAAAATTCTTCCCTGAGAATTTATGACCAGAGGTATCTTTACATAGATTTTAAGGCCTGAATCCACACCACTTGTGAATTCTAGGCAACCCCAAACTGAGAATTTAGTGTGATGAAAACTATAAAAAAGCAAATAATTTTAGAAGGATGCACTTCAATCAAGTTTTATGGATGTTCAATAAGTAATAACTGGATAGGAAACCAATATCCAAAATTATCAAACACGCTAGGAAGGAAGTGACCACAAGTAAGAGTCAGTAGAATAAAACATAAGCAGAATTAGACCCACAAAGATTTCTGAATTTAAAAAGATCACATAAAGCATATGAAGTGTGTTAAAACGTGAATTGGACTTGAAAGCATGAGAAAGGGACAAGAGAGTTTTAAAAAGCAGGTAGATACCTCCCCCCTACGTGGGACATGACATCCAGGGAAGAAAGTCTCCCTGGCAACATGGGAGATGACTCCCAGGGATGAATCCAGACCTGGCACCATGGGATCAACAATTCCATCCTGGCCAAAAGAGGGGAAAGAAGTATGATTAATAAAGTATCAGTGGCAGAGAGAGTTCAAATAGAGTAGAGAGGCTACTCTGGAGGTTGCTATTATGCAAGCTTCAATTAGACCTTGCTACCTATCATAGCCTGCCAACCCCCAACCAGGACCATTCCAGCCAATCCTAAAGAACACTAGGGCAATATATAAGATTCCACAATGCTTCCATGCACTAGAGTAACTTTCCAGAAACCTACAACCTCCAGATGGGTCCCTGATCCAGATAAGTCCTGAAACCTAGCCCAGCCTCTCCAAAATATCAGATAGTTACATCTTCCTACCCTGTATTAGTGACAGACCCTTCCAGTATGAAAAATTTAAACTTGCCATAGCCCAAACACTCCTAAAGAGAGGGATGGAAAGATCAAAGGTGATGTTGAAGTTATACAGAGAAGAGAGGATTTAGCAAAAGAGTATGAATGCTGAATCATTAAATTGATTTCTCTTTTAGTCCCCAGTATTTTAGAACAGCTAGAAGTAAAAACCTAAAATTGTGAAATTGTAACCCATGTCAAATTCTGAAATATGTTCTACAACTAACTGGTGCTGTGCTTTGAAATTTATAGCTTTTTTGTATATAGTTATTTTTCACAAAAAAAAGAACGAACAAAAGTCGATTGTGATGATAAAAAATATACATAAGCCCTCTAGCCTCCTTTATTCCAGATCAGCTAGAAGGAAAAATATGACAGGATCCTATGGTAGCCCATGACAAACTCTGGGATCTGTCCTATAACTACTTGTTCAAGAGTGTTTTAAAACTATTGCTTTTTTATTTCTTTGCTTTGTATATATGTTATACTATACAATAAAAAAGTTAAAAATTAAAAAAAGCTGGCAGATATTAAAATCAAAGACAACAAAACAAATACAAGTATAATAGATGTATAATCATTGAAATTAATGGACTATAAAAACATTAGATTTAAACACAACTGAACATAATTAGTAAACTGGAATATTAACCTGAAGTTCAGAGAAACAAAGAGAGATAGAACCATAAGATTTTAAGAGGGAAAAATTAGAATTTGCAATAATTTTCTTTTCAGAATTCTAGGAGGAAGAAAAAGAGTGTAAGAGAATATTTGAATAGATAATGACTGAATATTTTCAGTAAATGGAGTCATGAATCTTAGATTCAGGAAGCTCAACAAAATCCAAATAGGAAAGACTGAACCACACTGAATACAACATGTAGAAACCCAACAGCAGAGAGACTACTTTAAAAGTTATCAAAGGGGAAATATAGATGACCTGCAAACTATCAGCATTTAAATTGACAGCCAGCTTCTCAACAATAACAGTGGAAGCCAGATGAGAGTGGAAAAATATTTTTAATTTGTTTAAAGAAAATAACAGTGGACTTAGTATTGTGAAATTGCCTTAATTTATATTCAAGAGAAAGGTTTAAAAAAAACATATTTAGATAAAACTAAGAGCATTTACCTTCCACAGATCTCATTAAAGAAACTTCTATAACATGTACTTAAAGAAAAAGAAAATTATTTAAGGAACAAGTTTTAAATGAAAGAACAATGTACAAAAATATTGAAAAGCATATAGGTAAATGTGTACCAACATTGGTATAATTATTTGTGATGTTAAAAGAGAGAGAGAAAAAAGATAAACCTAAATATCTGACAAAAATAGCTTATAAAACAGAAGGGAAGGTTCGGGGTTAAGTAATTCCATGTTCCTTGTGTTATTGGGGGAAAAGAGTAGAAATGATCAACTTCAACCAGCACAAGAATAGATGCTGGAGAGAGAGCCCAAGAGAAAGGAGCTCACCCAAACACAAACCAATAGGAGATATATTGCGGTCAAATGTTCTAATACAGTTGCCTTGTCCACATCTTTTTTTGCTGGATTGGTAAACTTAGCATTTGAACTCTGCATCATATGCTGAAGAAAATAATCTGCTCCTACTTTTACTGCCTGCTTATGATGGGCCCCAAACTCTCCTGTTGGCCACTTAGCAACAGCCACAAGCGAAGATTACTCCAGCCTTAGAACTTCCTAACTTTAAGAATTCCATAGAATATTGTTTTGATGGAAAATTCTGCTACTTATATAGTATAGCTGTAGAAAATAAGGTTAGAGAATGTTTAGCTCCTTTTGGTTTTCTTGGTGTATAAAACCAATCCAAGCTTATGAGAATAGAAATATTTTAGACTTAAACATTCGGCCACGTGCCATAATTTGCAGTAGGCTAGAGTTGTGAAACCAATTTCCTCTTACTTATTTTCATCAAAGAGCAGTGATTGTGAATATCCCAAATCTTCTCATTCCAAAGTTATTAATCAGTGACTTTAGGACTTGTTCTTCACACCAAGGAAGATGTACAGAAAATGAAGTGCAAGTGTCTGGCTTCTTCCTAAAACTCAGGAACAAATTAAACCAATTTCCCAAAGTAGGTAATGACACTGTTTTTCATTGCCCCTAGAAAGCCTAGAAGTGTTTCATCTTTCCTGAGTGTGTAGAGCAATTTGACAAAATGTTTTCAAGGTGTAAGAGTAGTGGAGTATAATTCAGGACAATCTGCCAATTTCATGGACTGTATTATAACTAGAGTACCTCTAGCATGACTTTATTTTTTCAGACTGCATTTTGCTGGATCATTGGGATGATGAAAGGACTAGAGGCAAAATCAAGCCATTATGAGTGCAAACATATATTTTATCAGAATCTAATAAAGAAAATGTTGACATTTGGTGCCAGAGAGAATAATACCAACTGTATGATGCTCATGTACAGGCTGCTATATAAATGTTTGGCATAGCTGAAGAAGGAGGTGTTCTATGGATTCACGGGGCTTGTTCTAGGCTTGCTAGCTGCCAGAATGCAATATACCAGAAACAGAATGGCTTTTAAAAAGGGGAATTTAATAAATTACTAGTTTACAGATCTAAGGCTGAGAAAATGTCCCAGTTAAAACAGGTCTATGGAAATGTCCAATCTAAGGCATCCAAGGAAAGATACCTTGGTTCAAGAAGGCTGATGAAGTTCAGGGTTTCTCTTTCAAGTGAGACGGCACATGGTGAACACAGTCAAGGCTTCTCTCTCAGCTGGAAAGGCACATGGTGAACACGGCGTCATCTGCTAGCTTTCTCTCCTGGCTTCCGGTTTCATGAAGCTCCTCGGGAGGTGTTTTCCTTCTTCATCTTCAAAGGTTGCTGGCTCATGGACTGTCTGCTTCATGGTGCTGCAGCATTCTCTGCTCTCTCCAAAACTCCCATTCTCCAAAATGTTTCCTCTTTTATAAAACTCCAGTAAACCAATCAAGACCCACCCATATGGGTAGAAACACATCTCCCCTAACCAGTTTAACAACCACTCTTGATTGGCTTACATCTCCAGGGAGATTATCTAATTACAGACTCAAATATACAGTATTGAATAGGGATTATTCTGCCATTACAAAATGAGGTTTTGATTAAAATATGGCTTTTCTAGGGTCCATACATCCTTTCAAACCAGTACAGGGCTTTTCTCTCTGAATGGATCTATCTTTTTAGCTTTTAGTTTCTCCTAACCTCCTTGCTACAGAAGGAAGAAAGCCATAAATGCTGATGGCACAAAAAGGGGGCAACTAAAAATAAAGTTTCCTGAAATACACAGAAGCATGTGATGCCTAGAATTTCAGACTGGGCATAATATTAACTGAATTAGGTTCTCATTTTCATGAAGAAAGACTGCTTATAAAAATATGTGATAATGTCACATGCAACTAATGAGAGAAGAATCAGAAAGGCTTATGAAGAAAAGGAAGACTGTCCTTTGGCAAGCGGCCAGCCATCACTGCAGTAAGCCTCTTGTAGGAACCAAAAGTGATGCAGCAATAATTAAGGCCACCAACTTTATCAGCCAGAACTGGTTATCCTTATGCAAGAGGGGTGTGAGGCATATGCCTGAGGAAAATACAGAGAAAATAGAGTTACTTTTTTGCTTCCCTTACAGCTAATTAAATTAAAATGAACAAAAATAACATAATGCTAGAACTGTGTCTTGCTGACTGCATAAACACAAATAGAGAACCTTGCTCTGTTTCCTACAATATGCAAAGAGAGCATATTGTTTTCACAAACATACAGGAAAAAAATGGGTTTTAATGTCCAAATATTTTCAAAGTAAATGTATTGAGTTTATAGCAAAGTTAAGCTCTTACTTTAATGTGTGCATTGAATATTTTAAAGAAGGTTTTTTGGTTTTTTTGGTGAATTATAGATCTAGACTTCAATTTATTAGTGTAAAAGTTTGCATGTGTGATATAATAGGAAATAACCTTAGTCTAGTTATTAGAGAAATAAAATGTCTTCTACCGTAAGAAGCAGCACAACATCAACTGCAGGAATGCATGAGCTCTGTGGGGATAAAATGCATGGAAGTAGAACCTCATATCAGAAGCTAGGAAGCAAGTTATGGCGGAAAAGTGTCAGAGGTGTGAAAGAGAGACCCCCAGCCTGCCAGAGCACCCACCCAAGGACAAGTGGGAGCATCTTTTATTCATTAATCCAATCAGAAACCGAGCCTGAGAGGTTGTAACGACAGTTACCAAGTACCCCTCATCTTGGCTCAGTTGCTGAACCACACCTCCTACCTTTTAGATTAACAACTTTCCCATTTCTTTTAACAAAGGAAGCACAGTTGGTAGATGTGATAGGTTGAATTTTGTACACCACCACCACCACTCCCCTAACCCCCCAAAAACCATGTTCTTAATCTTAATCCATTCTGGTGGATGTGAACATGTTGGAAATAGGAACTTTTGAAGATGCTATTTTTAGTTAAGGTGTGGCCCAAATGAATAATGATTGGGATTTAAATCTAATTACTGGGGACTATAAAGAGAAAACTGGGGGAGTAGCAGAAACTGAAAGTCAAGGGAACCTGAAAGAGAAAGGAAAGGACATCCCCATGTGCACTGCCATGTCACAGAAAAGCAAGAGACCCAAGGATCTCTGGCAGCCATCTCCTGAACACAGCTGCCTTCAGGGAGAAAATATTCCTTTGCTGACACCTCACTTTGGACTTCTCCAAGCCTCAAAACCATGAGGCAATAAATAAACTTCCCTTGTTCAAACCAACCTATTTTGTGGTATTGTGATTATAGCCAGGAAAATAAGACAGTAGCAAAGAAAAATTCAGCACTCACACTCTTGTAACTTCAAACAGCATTTCCATTTGATGTTGCACGTCGTTAGTTAATGAGCACCAGGATCCTAATATTTTATGAAGAAGAGGAAGCAAGGCACATGTGAGCTTGTTAGTGTGGTAAGGCTGTTGACTTCATTTATTTCATAAATAGAAATTTCCTGGGTTTTAAATTATTTTGCCTAAACAGAACTCCCTTTTATTCACAATTGCATGCAATCAGAACCTAGGGGGAAATAAACATTACATTTCTTGAAAATGGATTAACAAGATTAGGATGGCTTGCTAAATCAATAAAAAAAAATAGAGCTATCTAGATTTGAATCTATATCAAAGGAACCTATTTTCCTGTGAATATATTGTAGCAGAATTCTCAAGAATATTGCTAAACAACATTGTGTTAAATGGGAAGTAGGTTAAAAAGCAGTCCACGGGGAGCATGTTCAGTAGTAGAATGCTCACCTTCCATGTGGGAGAGCCAGGTTCAATTCCTGGACCAGGCACCACCACCACCACCACCCCCCTCCCTAAAAAAAGAGAAGACCCAAATCCAAACCTATGTGTCATATGAAACTAAAAATAGGAAAAAGACTGGCACAATACAATTCCAAAATATTAAGAAGAGTTCTTACAGGAAAGACATTGATGGTGATTTTCATTTTTATTCTTCACATTCTTTTCCAAGTTCCAAAATGAGAGTTTGCTATTCTTAGCACATATTCATTTCATGTAATCTATTTTTAACTTTCATTTCAGTAAAATCACTAATTTTGTTTTCATAATGAGGTTCACATAAGATGTGTTACAATAATGTCTAATTAGACCTAAGTCATTTTATTTCTTAGTTCATCTAAATTCATTTCAATTTGCTGAAATTTCCCTCTGCTGAAGTTGAATACAAGTTTATATGTAAATTTTCCTTTTGTTCCAATAATGCCTTTTTAAAATATTTCCTTTTTCCTCAATTGCTTTTATTTGTCATTGCTATTTAGTTGTATACAATCTAGTTCTTTTTCTCCAGTTCTTTTGCTTTTTTTAAAAAAACTTTAATGGCGTTACATTTTTAACAACCCATGCCAATTGTTTTGCAGAATGTCTTTCAATTTTAATTTTTCTGGTTATTTATTCGTCATTAGATTCAGGTTGACATTTTTGGCAGGAATCTTTTGTAGGTGATTGTGCTGGTTTGAAAGGAAGCATGCCCCCTAAGAAAAGCCATGTTTTAATATAAATCCCATTTCATAAAGGTAGAATTATCTCTATTCAATACTGTATGTTTGAAACTGTAATCAGATCATCTCCCTGGATGATGTGATTTAGTCAAGAGTGGTTGTTAAACTGGATTAAGGGACAACATGTCTCCACCCATTTGGGTGGGTCTTGATTGGTTTATTGGAGTCCTATAAAAGAGGAAATGTTTTGGAGAACAAGAGATTCAAAGAGAGCAGAGAATTCTGCAGCACCACGAAGCAGAGAGTCCACCAGCCAGTGACCCTTGGAGATGAAGAAAGAAAACGCCTCCCGGGGAGCTTCATGAAACCGGAAGCCAAGAGAGGAAGCTAGCAGATGATGCCGTATTTGCCATGTGCCCTTCCAGCCTAGAGAGAAGCCCTGACTGTGTTCGCCGTGTGCCTTCTCACTTGAGAGAGAAACCCTGAACTTCATTGGCCTTCTTGAACCAAGGTATCTTTCCCTGGATGCCTTTGATTGGACATTTCTATAGACTTGTTTTAATTGGGACATTTTCTTAGCCTTAGAACTGTAAACTAGCAATTTACTAAATTCCCCTTTTTAAAAGCCATTCTGTTTCTGGTATATTGCATTCCGGCAGCTAGCAAACTAGAAGTGATATTGTTTCCTTATCAATGCATAACCTCGGGAGGCTCAGCAAGTGAGTGTGTCCTGTTATTGATGACATCAGACTTGATCCCTTATTCGAGATAGTGGCTACCAGATTTCCTCATTCTTACTTTCAACTTTGAAATCCATAATTAGCCTGTGGAATAATACCACTTTGAGACTGTGAAATTCCTGTTCAACAGCTATCTCTCATGTAATGGTTTTACCAACTATTGATCATTCTTGCCTGAATCAATTATCACTATGGTGGTGATGTAATTCAATCAATCTTTCATTTATAGATTGGCATTCTTCTTTTTAAAAGAACTTGCCTCTTTCTAATCTCTTAAAAATTATTTATGTATCAATATAAACCAGTGGGTTCTTTTTTATTCAACCTGTTACAAAACCATTCCTGTCAGTATTCATTTGGATAGTCAAAATTGTGCCGAATTTGTCTGGTGGATACCCCTTTAAATTGGCTCCTGTATCCTTTCCACGTCCTCATCTGTTTTGGAGTATCCTTAATTTTCTGTTATGTTCCAAATCTGTGCTATCCCTACCTGACCTCCACGCATTTCTCTAAGAAGCCCTGGTTCCTCTTACAGTGGAATAATATTGAAAACCCAAGATCTAGGCACTGATCTAAATATCCACTGAGATTCTAAGTCCTGTAAGTGGGCAGTGTTAATAAATGTATGTATTTACATACATGTACACATAAACGAAAATCAAGAAATTATACTGATATGGCTAATACTAATCAACCACCACAAGGTTCTTTCTCTCTTTTCCACTTCCATATTTTGCATCTCTCTTTTGCCTCAGTGAGGACCTAGTTCCCCGTAGCATCAACATATTCTTTTGTTTGCTCAATCTTACAATACAAACAAATTGTTTTGGAATTGTTATAGTCATACCACTAACAACAAACTTACTATGGAAAGCTCATCATTTCTCTGCAGTTTTGTTTTTGTTTTGTCTTTAGAGTATTTCCCACTGAGTTGGTACAATCAGAACACTATGTTTAAAAGTGGATTAATTGTACTTTTGATTAATTAAGTGGATTAATTCTTCTGTATTCTCATGTTATTATGGTGTCAGGAAACTGCTTTTTATACTCGTTTGCTTTTTTTGCATACTTTTTAAATTTGAATACGTAACTATCTATATGGTGCTAAAGCAAAACTACAAAATAAGAAGAGTCTCACTTTCAATCCCTCCCCTTCCACAAAATTTCCACTTTTCTTATATAAATATTTTCTTTAATATTTCTTTTTTCCTTTATATATTTTTTTGCAAAGATGGTAATTTTAAAACATATATATGACTAAATATTTATGTCCCCTTCACTGTTTTTTTTTCCTTTTTTTTACATGGGCACGTGCTAGGAAAACGTTTATCACTGAGCTACCCTTGTGTCACCACCCCCTCCACTCTTAAACAGAAGGTCATCAACAAAACATTTGTTGCACCTTGTTTTTCTCACTTCATGGTATATACTGGTAATCATGTAATATTAATTCATAGAGATCATTTTCATTTTTATTATACCAGCATAGTTGTCTATTTGTGTGGATTTAACATAGTTTATTTAGCCAATTTCCTATAAATGGGAATTGTATATACCTCTAATATTTTCTGTTATAAATAATGCTGCAGTAGGGGGGTGCAAGGGTAGCTCAGTGGTGGAATTCTCGCCTGCCATGCAGGAGACCCGGGTTTGATTCCCAGCCCATGCACTTCCCCAAAAAACAAACAAACAAACAAACAAAATAAATATTCAACAAATGTGCTGTGCTGCAATAACTGGATACTCACATAGAAAAAAAAATG
The DNA here is from genome assembly GCA_004026745.1 of Myrmecophaga tridactyla. Classification (NCBI taxonomy): domain Eukaryota; kingdom Metazoa; phylum Chordata; class Mammalia; order Pilosa; family Myrmecophagidae; genus Myrmecophaga; species Myrmecophaga tridactyla. Next base: position 48,446 of record PVIY010004720.1, read on the forward strand.
AAATGTGACCCCCACCACACAGCATACAAAAAAAATTTTTTTAAATAATGCTGCAATAAATAACTATGAAATTTTATTTTGTCTTGTTTTTATGGGCATGGATTACTAAATGAGTAATTATTGGGTCAAAGAGTAAATTCATATGTAATTATTTTGTTAGCAATTTACTGTCTTCTTCGGAATGGTTTTACATTTTTTATTTCATTAGCAATACATGATAGTGCCTGTTGCTGTACAAGCTCAACAACAGTGTGTGTTGTTAAGCTCTTGAATTTTTGCCAACCTGAAGAAGAAATGGTATTCTGAGGTAGTTTTACTTTGTTCTTTTCTTAGTATGAGTGAAGCTGTGTATCTTTTTATATGTCCAAAGGTTATTTGCATGCTCATGTCATTTGTTCATTTTTCTAATAAATTTTGAATCTTTTTTCCTTGCTTTTTTAAGAGTCCCTCATATATTAGGAATATTATACATTAATCTGTGATATACAATGCAAATAACTTCCGTTATTTTTGAAAATTTGTCTTTTGACTTCATTTATAGTGTTTTTATGCTGTGCAATTTTCATTTATTTTTATTAGTTGAAGTCATCAAACTTTTTTCTTGCCTTGCAACTTTGTGTCATAATTAATTTAATCTTAAATGAAAAAAATAGTCCCAAAAGTGCAAAAACTCATATAACTTTTATATCTTCTTATAAACACTTATTCTTTAATTTCAAAGTGCCAAAATTGTCAAATGAATTTCTTCCTGATTAATATTTGCTAAGGATAGGCTTTTCTGAAATGGAATAAACTTCCCAGTCCTCATTAGTCACCCATGAGGAATGCATAAGCTGTGCTGAAGTCAACCAAAACTCAAAACATAGACAAAATAACCACATTTCCTACCCTTTGTGTTTGTGTATGTAAGTGTGTGTGTTTGTGTGTGTTCTTCGTCTTAGAAGTTGATTTAATTTTGCTCTTGTCATTTTGAAAAATGACTCAATTCCTTTAATTTATTTAACCTTAAAAGGAAAAAAAGAACAGGTGGGTTATATTAAATGATTGAATATTTTTTCAAATGTTTAATTACTTAGCTTTTCATTTTTAACCAAAAATCACGTAGTTTTTTGCAGATGTATTTAACCTTATAACTTTATGACTAGAGATTCTGCTCCTAAGATCCTTCAAGTTTCATTGTTTTGAGGAAAATTCCTTAGCTCTCAATTTGAATGCCTCAATTTGTATATGACTAGCCTCTCAATCAAAGGGGATTATTGTGCTTCCTAATAATGGTAAAAATAAAAATGCAGTTGAATAAGAGCATGTGAGAAATTCAAATGTGAATACAGCACAAAATAATGGTGAAAAAACCTAGAATAGGAATCAGAGTGGAGATACAGTCAGAATACAGATTCTGTCATTAAATGTGTTACATTAAATGTGTTACTAAGCCTTGGGTTTGGTCAATCAATACAGCATGTCCACAGTATCCCTATCTGTGAAATCTGAGAGCTGTGGTTGATTAAATATCTTTCAAACTGGAAACTTCATGATTCTGTGATTTTTCAGTCTCAACCAGCCTCTCTTCTCACACTTCCATTCTTCATGTTATCACACCTGCTTAAACTCCCTACACTTCCTGAATCTACAGTCCCAACCTGTACTTCACTGAAGCCCTTCTCTTTAACTCTTTCACATGACCACAGAAATACTTGGATAATGGACACAAATTTCATATTCCACAACCGTTTGTAATTGACTTAGTAGCGTGTATCAATTGTATACTGATTTTTATAGAACCAACTTCTCTTGGTCATTTTCCTAAGCTTTGGCATTTCTGATTAAGTGTGTATGTGTGTGTGTGTGTGTGTGCAAATAGTTAAAGGCACAGATAGTTATATAATACCATTTGTACCCTTTATGAGTTAGAAAGGTGCAATGCTGAAGTCTCTCATTTTCCTTCAGGGCTGAGACCAGGGCTGTAGCCTGACCTACTAAACACTGATATCAGTCTAATATGCCTCCTTCAAATAGAGTTGAGTGAATAATCATTTTCCTTCATAAGAAAGCTCCTGTCCCAAGAAACTTAGTGGTCATTCTGGCCACTGGGTCAAAATGATTCTCCTTTGTGTAAAGCTCTATACATACACATAATCTTAGAGAACGGCCCGCCAAGGGGAAGTTTTCTGAACTTCTTGGTGAATACTTTTATACCAATTTGTGAAAGGAAGCTTCTTTAATTTCATCAAAAAAAATGGAATAATTGAAGGAAAACTTGACTAAGTGATCTAATAATACTCTTTAAGTCCCAAGAAACTGACTACATTGATATTTGTATGTCTTTCCTACTCTACTAAGAGAAAATATTTTTTCAATTCCTGTAATATATCTAAATTTGCCTCCAACAATTTAACCAGGTTCCTCCCTCCACTACTCTCCACATTCATTTTCAATGCAGAAGAATTAGAAACTGGGAAGATTTAAATTTCGGTTTGTTTCATTCTTTAAATCTCCATTCTGGATATTTCTAAGTTCAGGAATAAAAGACTTGTAATTAATTGTATGCCTGTTTTACCTGTTAGAAGTTATCTGCTTTTTTAATGCAACTGGGTTTGTAGAAATTATATCTCTATAAGGCTATTTCCTATTTTAACTTGATTTTTATGTATGTGCAGAGTTTTGGATATACATATACATATGTATGTATAGCATATTTATATATACCTATATTGAGCTATGGTTATATGGATCTAAATTTTAAAAGAGATTTTTAATCTAGAAATATGGTTTCCTAGTAACAAGGATCACATATAAACTCTCCAGAAATCGTATATGCCTTCAGTTTATTAGCAAGGCAAGAGCTTTTCAGAAGCTTCAATTTGTATACTGAATATCTGACAGTCAAATCAATGGTGCAATTTTAGTGTAGAAGAGGAAGAAGTTAATTAGATATTCAGGAAGCAGTTTCCTTTAGGTATGTTTCAACTAAAAATGTAACATAGAAGGAGACTCCTATAATAGTCAATAATATCACCAAAATACTGCATGTTTTGCTGATGTGTTATTTTCAGATCCAGAAGTTTAAAAAGAATAATTTAATTAAAATTAATACTTTACTTTTAAAGTGGGGTTAAATAAATGGGACTTGTAAACGTATTATTGAATGATGCTAAACTCCCATTTATTTCCAGAGAATAAACAACTGATTGGTTCTGTGGTGTAAAGATATAAGGCTATTAGCAAGTAGGTTTTAAACTTATGATCAGGTTAAACGAAACTAAGAGAGATAGGTGTGAGTCTATCCTTTGCTTTTAAAGTTGCACTTATTTGCTTTTTTCCTACAAAAATTTCCCTGCTGAAGTGCAAATGAAATGTTTGTTGTAAGCTGAAGGTAATCAACATTAAAAATGTGTAAAAGAAGAAATAGAAAACAATGAATCCAAACTTTTTTCTTTAGCTAAACATGGGGCAGTGGAACTTTTAGTAGAGTTAGGATGCCCAAATTCAAATTTTAACTGTGCCAATCTATGTGATCTGTCTGTTATTTAACCTTTTCTGATCCTATTTTCTCATCTGTTATTTTCAAAAGAACTAGGCTGAAACTCCAAATATCTTGTGTTACTCTGTGTTATTTCAAGGGTAACACACTTTTGTATTTTGTGTGCTGATTTGCATCAAGAAAAACATTGAGATCCAAAGCAAAATTAAATGAGATCCAATTATGGAGACTACTATGTAGAAATAATGTTTCACAGAAAATCTGTATCCTGGAAATGGTTCCAGTCACATACTATCTGTGTTTTATTTGGAGCATCACTACAACCAGTTTGAGATTCTAATTTCATAATCTATAAAATGGATGTCTGGACATGCCCCCTCAAAAAATGATTAAAGGGTGATGTCATCCACCTGGCAACATAAACAACTACTGAAAATCTCTTTCCAGAGATTCAATGAAAAAGAAAGGACAATTCTGAATTTTTCAGAGCACTGGAGGAAGATATAGACTGGAGAAGGATGCTACAAATGCTGAATTGAAGAGAGAAAACTATCAGGTAGGAATCCTCTTTACTAGATCAGCTGATCTTCTCCTTTCCCCCTCACTCATATTCACATGCAGGATGGGAAGGGCACAGAAACAACAGCTGGGATCCCTCCCATCAGGGACACAGAATATAAGCTCTCTCACAGCAGTGAAAAAGAACCACACCATTTGGGGACATGGGGAAAAGGAGAAGGCATTTCAAAGCCCAGGTCACTGAAGGACAAAAAGCCTGAAAAAATGTGGACAGAGTCTGTGTTTCCAACTGTGGGCCCTAAAGCTGTTCCTCCATCCCTGATGGAAACAGCAGCAGGTGCACTGGTCTCTGCTTAGGAGTCAGCTGAAAACTGGATCAACTGGGGGAGTACTCTGCCACAAATAAACTGGGGAACACAGCCACACATTGAGCCAGATTTTGGCCAGCAAAGTGAGGGCACAGGAACTCTATATTTCTAGCTCCACCCTTATAGATGTAGTCTGAGCTACTAGGGAAAGAGCTACTGAGGATGATTAAGTTATCAAACATCACCATCTGCTGGAAAGAAAAGAAAGTGCAAGAAAACTGAAGGGCTTGTTCAGAGACTCTCCAGAAAATATCTCTGACCCATTGGAACTGGTCTAGACCCCTTCATGGGAACATGCCCCCATCTTTACTGAGAAATACTGATGACCCAAATATGAAAAAAGTGCCCTAAAATGAACCCAGGTTTTGTGGGCCAGCAAAAACAGAGCACAAGTGGGACCAAGCAAACACACTGAGACTCTGCGGTGGTGCCCAATGCCTATCCCTTATCCTGAGGCAGTCTGCTGTGGGCACCTGGTTTTGAGGGGAGACAGGTTCAGAGACAGTCTGATAACTGGCCAGTAAGAGAGATGAACATCTAGAGAACAAAGCCAACCAACAAGAAAACTCTAAGCAAAATAGAGAAAATGATCTTGAGAATAAACTAAGCAAGAAAACCAGATGCCTAAACAACAGCAAAAATTCATCACTCATACCAGGATGCACAATGATATGGCTCAACCAAAGGAACAAACTAACAACCCAACTGAGAGATACAGGAGTCAAAAATATATATTAAGATGTTCAAACAAATCTTCTAAATCAAATCAAGGAGGTAAAGGGAATTTGACAAAAGAGATGAAGGATATAAAGAAGACACTGGGTAAACATACAGAAAAAACTTGAAAGCTTGAGAAAACAAATGGTAAAACTTATAGGAATGAAAGGCACAATAGAAAAGATGAAAAACACAATGTATACTTACAACAGCAGTTTTGTAAGTGGAGAAGAAAGGATTAGTGAACTAATGGACAAAACAGCTGAAATCATACACACAAAAGAACAGATAAGGAAAACAATGGAAAACTATGAGCATGGTCTCAGGGAACTGAATGACAACATGAAGCACACAAATATACCAAATATACATGTTATAGGTGTCACAGAAGGAGAAAAGAAGGGAAAAGGGTCAGAAAAAATAATGAAGGAAATAACTGAAATTTCTCAACTCTTATGAAAGACATAAAATTACAGATCTGAGAAGGGCAGTGTACCACAAACAGATCAGATACAAATAACCTACTCCTGGACACTTACTAATCATATTTTCAAATATCAAAGGCAAAAAGAGAATTCTGAAAGCAGCAAGAGGAAAGTAATACATCACACATAAAAGGAAAGCTTTATAAGACTAAGTGCAGATCTCTCAGCAGAAACCTTGGAAGTGAGAAGGCAGTGGTATAATATACTTAACATACTGAAAGAGAAAACCTTCCAACTAAGAATTGTATTTCCAGAGAAGCTGTCCTTCAGAAATGAGGGAGATTCTTAAATATTTACAAATAAGCAGACACTGGGAGAGTTCATGAACAGGAGACCTGTTCTACAAGAAATACTGAAGGGAGCACTACAAGCAGATAGGAAAAGACAGGAAAAAGAGGCTTGGAGTAGAGTCCAGAAATGAAGATTAGCAGTAAGGGTAACTAATAGGTTAAAAAGAGAGAGAGGATAAAATAAAATATGACAGATTAAATTCAAAAGACAAAATGATTGAAGAAAGTACTGCTTTTACAATAATAATATTAAATATTAATGGATTAAACTCACCAATTGAATGACATAGATTGGCAGGATGGATGAAAAAGCAGGTTCCATCTATATGCTGTTTACATATATACATTTATATGCTGTCTACACTTAGGACCCAAGGACAAAAACAGTTTAAAAGTGAAAATTTGGAAAAAGAAATTTCATGGAAAGAACAACCAGAGAAGAGTGGGAGTAGCTACACTAATATCAGACAAATTAGCTTCAAATGTAAAACACTTAAAAGAAACAAAGAAGGGCACTATGTATTTATAAAAGGGTCAATTCATCAGGAAGACAAAACAAACATAAATATTTATGCACTGAGCAATAGCACCCCAAAATACATGAGGCAAACACTGAAAGGAGAAGTAGAAACTTTATAATAATAGTTGAAGTCTTCAATGCACCACTCTCATCAATGGATAGAACATCAAGGCCAAAGATCAATAAAGAAACAGAGATCTTAAATAATGCAATAAATTAACTAGATTTAACAGACATTTACAAAACATTGCACCCAACAACTGCAGGACATACATTTTTCTCAAGTGCTCATGGATCATTCTCCAGGATAGACTACATGATGGGTCAAAAAGCCATCTTGATAAATTTTAAAAGATCTTGATAAATTTTTAAAGATCAAAATTATACAAAGCACTTTCTCCTATCACAATGGAATGAAGTTGGAAATCAATAACAGACAGAGGGCTGGAAATTTCACAAATATATGGAGGCTAAATAACACTCTTAAGCAACCAGTGAGTCAAGGAAGAAATTGAAAAAGAAATCAATAAAGAACTCACAGCAGATGAAGATGAAAACACAACATATCAAAACTTACTGAGTGAAGCAAAGGCAGTGCTGAAAGGGAAATTTATTGCCCTAAATGCCTATATTTATAAAGAAGAAAGAGGGGATGATGCTGTCACTGTGGGATCAATGATGCCTTCCTGACCAAGGGGTAAAGAGGTTTAATAAAATAAGGCATCAGCAGAAATTCTGTGAAGATGGCAGAATAGGATAGGTCGAGTTTACCACTGCTCCAAGGAACAGCTGGAGAAGTGACAGAAGAACAACTGGGACAATGACTCCAGGATGCAAATGACCTGGGAGGGTCTTCTTCATCACATAGGGAGGACCTGGTTGCAAAAGCTGAAGAATTGAGATAAGAGAACTGGAGATTATTCAGCTAGTACAAACAACCTAACATGCACCTTTGCAAATGGAGGCCCAGAGCCCTCAGAAGTGCACAGACAGGGAGACAGAGTTTAAGAAGTAAACCAAGCTGCACTACTTGAACACGCTACACCCATACGTGCCCACGACTGCCCCCGCACCCCATGCACCTGAACCCCATCACCTGCCCTCCAAACTGCACTCCAAGCACACACATCTTGAACCCTTGTTCATCCCCATCCCACACCCCTTCCCAATCACATGCGCATGCCTGCCCCAGCTCAACCCACCTCTCTTGCTCAAGTGCACAGTCTCACACAGAACCTCCCAAGACCCGCACACCCGCACTCATCCCCTGCCAATCATCACCTCCCACTCCCTGCCTCTTGCAGGTATTCACCTGCACCTCCAGGCTGCAGGCTCGCATTTACATTCCTGGGCCATACCTGCCCCCAACACATATAGTTGTACAACTCATTTGCCCTCCGGCACTCTGCACATGTGTACATCAGCATCTGGCCCACCCTGACCTGCACACAAATGCACCCCACTAATTCCCTTCCAGCTCTGGGCAAACCCACTCCCAGGCCATGCAGGTACAACCCTGCCCTGCTGCCCCTCAGCTCTGCAAACATACACAACAGGGCCCCATCCCCCAGACTGATGCACATGCACACACTTATCTGTGCACCGACCTCATCTACCCACATCCTCCTCACCAGGCACCCACTTATCTGTGCATTGACCTCGTGACCTCTGTACCCCACCGGCCCTGCCCTGCACACGTGCATATCCTTGACCCACCCTCCAACATAAGTGCCCTGCTCCCATATGCGACAGGTATGCATATGTGCATCTATGCCACTTAGCCCCCACACTGCACATGTGTGGACCCCTGCCCCTCACTCCCACACCTGCACATCTGCACCAGGGCCCAGCCCACCTGATATCACCCACCCCTGACCCATGTCCTAAAACACCCGTGACCTGTGCCCCACCCTTGCACACTTATGCATCCACATCTCAGACCCCCTGGACCTTTTCCCCATGTAAGAATAAACCCATACTCTGCCCTCCCTGTGCCCCAACATCTGTGTCCCATACCCCACAAACTGATACCCACACACCCACACTGTACATGCCAACCCATATCCTGCCTGCATATCAGCCCCTGTGTACCCACATAGGCCTCCCATCTGCCTTCTGAAGCACCCTACCTACTGGCATTGGTGAGTCCCCAATACCGAACCCTGTTCCTATGCTCCAAGGCCTGCCTGAGATGCATCCCACCACCACCACTCCTGTACTGCACTTCCCCAACCCTGCGTGCCACAACCCATGCTCACAGGCACCTTCTTGACATCCCTGACCCATGCCTATACCTGCCCCACCCCACACCATCTGTTCCACACCTACCCTGCAAATAAAGGGCTTCAGACTACTGAAATCAACTTCCAAAGTAACCCTATCAAGATAACTACATGCCTCAAAGGCAAAAGAATATCACTGAGCATATGAAGATGCTGACAGATCTAGCCCAGCCTAATGACCAAATTAAACCACCAAAGGAGACACAGACTTTGGAACAACTAATCAAAGATGTTCATATAACTACTAAATAAAGTCAATGAGTTGGTCAATGACATAAAGGATACCAAGAAGACACTAGAAGAGCATAAAGAGGAATTTGAAAGAATAAATAGAAAAATAGGAGATATCACAGAGATTAAAGATGCTGTAGACCAAATCAAAAATATGCTAGAGACTCAGAACAGCAGATCTGAAGAGGCAGAAGAGAGAATAAGTGAACTAGAGCACAGTACAACTAATTTTGACTGCACAAAAGAGCAAATGGCAAAAAAGATGGAAAAATTAGAATTGGATCTCAGGAAAATGATGGACAAAATACAGCACACAACTGTAAGAATCATCAGTGTCACAGAAGGAGAAGAGAAGAGTAAAGGGCTAGTAAAGGTTAGCTGATGATATAATGGGGGAAAACTTCTTAACCCTTATAAAAGACATAAACATGCAAATCAAAGAAGCCCAACAAACCCCTAATAGAATAAATCCAAATAAGCCTACTCCAAGACACATATAATTCAGTCTGTCAAATGTTGACGAGAAGCAGAACATCCTGAAAGCAGCAAGAAAAAAAACAATCTACTACATACAAGGGATGCCACATAAAACTGAGTTCAGACTACTCAGCTGTCACTATGTAGGTGAGAAGGCAGTGGTCTGATAAGTTTAAGATCCTAAGAGAGAAATACTTCTAGCCAAGAATTTGTACCCAGCAAAATTGTCCTTCAAAAGTGAGAGAGAGGGTGCATGGGTAGTTCAGTGGTTAGAATGCCCACCGTTCATGTGGGAGACCCAGGTTCAATTCCTGGACCATGCACCCCTCCTTCCCCCCAAAAAAGTGGGGAAGAGATTAAAATTTTCGCAGACAAATGCTGAAAGAATTTATCAACAAGAGACCAGCCCTACAATAAATACTAAAGGGAGGTATGCCAGCTGGAAAAAGAAAAAAAAAGACAGGAAAGGGGGGTCTGGAGGGGGACACAAAGTGTACCAGTAATTAAAGGATTAAAAGAGAAATGGGGAAAAGAATATATAGATCTGACAAATAAAATCCAAATGATAAGATGTTGGATTCAAAAAAATGCCTTTACAGTAATAACTTTGAATGTTAACAGAATAAATTTACCAGTGAAAAGATACAAATTCGCAAAATGGATTAAGAAATATAATCTAGCTATATGCTACTTTCAAGAGACTCATCTTAGACACAAGGATACAAATAGATTGAAAATGAAAGAGTAGAAAAAGCTGTTCCATGCAAGCTATAACCAAAAGAAAACAGGAGTAGAAATACTAATATCAGACAAAATAGACTTTAAATGTAAAGACATCATAAGAGATAAAGGAGGACAATCTATATTAATATAAAGGACAATTCACCCAGAAGAAATAACAATCATAAATATTTATGCTCCCAACCAAGGATCTCCAAAGTTCATCAGACAAACATTAGCAAAAGTGAAGGAAGCAATAGATGTTTCAACAATATTAGTAGGAGACTTCAATAAATCACTCTCCTCTATAGATAGAACAACCAGGCAGAGGATTAACAAAGAAATAAAAAACTTAAACAATTTGATAAGTGAATTAGACCTAGCATATATATATGTATAGGTCATTACACACCATATATATATGTATAGGTCATTACACACCAAAACACCAGAGTATACATTTTTCTCTAGTGCCCATGGAACACTCTCTAGAAGAGATCATATTCTGGAGCACAAAACAGGTCTTTATAAATTTGAAACACTGAAATTATTCAAAGCACTTTCTCTGACTACAATAATAAATAAGCACCCACCAAATAATGACAACTTTCATAAATATATGGAGGTTAAATGACACACTCCTAACCAGTGGGCCAAAGAAGAAATCACTAGAGAAATCGATAACTATCTGGAGATGAGTGGAAAAGAAAATATAACATATCAAAGTTTATGGGATATGACAAAGGCTGTGCTAGAGGGAAATTTATTGCTCTAAATACTTATATTAAAGAAAAGAAGGAAGAGCAAAAATTGAGGACTTAACTGCTCTCCTGGAGGAACTTGAAAAAGAACAGTAAACTAATCCCAAAGCAAAGAGAAGAAGATAAATGAATGGGGGAACAGAAGAACAAAAGAAAGAATCAATAAAACCAAAAGTTGGTTCTTTGAGAAAATTAATAAAATTGATGAACCACTAACAAGGCTAACAAAGAAAAAAAAAAAGAGAGAGAGCACGTATTCTAGTTTACAAACTGCCAGAATGTGTTATACTAGAAACAGAACAGAACAGCTTTTTAAAAGGGGACTTTATTAAGTTGCAAGTTTACATGTTCTAAGGCTGTGAAAATGTCTAAATTAAAGCAAGCCTATAGAAATGTCCAATCTAAGGCATCCAGGGAAAGATACCTTGGTTCAAGAAGGACAATGATGTTCAGTGTTTTTCTCTCAACTGAAAAGGCACATGGTGAGTGAGCATGGTGACATCTGCTAGCTTTCTTTCCAGGCTTCTTGTTTCATGAAGCTCCCCCAGGGAGGTTTTCCTTCTTCATTTGGCTGTGTGGGCTCTGTAGTTTTTTCCAAAATGGTTCCCTTTTAAAGAGCCCCAGTAAGCAACCCCACCTTGAATCGGTGGAGACACATTTCCATGGACCCCATCTAATCAAAAGTTGCAACCCACAATGTGGTGGTTCACATCCCCATGGAAGCAATCAAAATGCTCCTACCCAGAAATATTTAATGAGGATTAAAGGACATGGCTTTTATGGGGTACACAAGATTCAAACCAGCACATGATGCAAATAAACAAAATCAGAAATGAGGGTGGTCATTACCATAAACACTGAAGAAATTTTTTTTTTAAATCCTAAGAAGATGCTATGAAAACTGTATGCCAACAAACTAGACAATTTAGATGAAATAAACAAATTCCTGGAAACACATGAACAAGCTACACTGACTCAAGAGAAAATAGAAGATCTCAACAAACCAATCACATGTAAAGACACTCAATCTGTCGTCAAAAATCTTCCTACAAGAAAAAGCCCAGGGCCAGATGGCTTCACAGGGGAATTTTATCAAACATTCCAAAAAAAAAAAACACTTAACACAATCCTGCTCAAACTTTTCCAAATATTTGAGGGAAAGGGGACACTTCCTAAGTCACTAAATGTTACATCCAAAGCATGAGCTACAACAATAAAAAATAGATGAATGGGGTTGCCTCAAAACAAAATGCTTTTATGCCTCAAAAGACTTTGTCAAAAAGGTGAAGAGGAAACCAACTCAATGGGAGAAAATACTTGGAAATCACCTATTGAACAAAGGTTTGATATTCTGTACACATAAAGAAATCATGCAACTTCAACAACAAAATGACAAACTACACAATTATAAAATGGGCTAAAGATATGAATAGACATTATTCTGAAGAGCAAATTCATATGGATAAAAAGCACATAAAGAGATGCTCATTTTCATTAGCTTAAGGGAATTGCAGATCAAGAATACAATAAGATACCTCCTCACACATATAAGAATGGTTGCTATTAAACAAACAGGAAACTACAAATATAGGAGAGGATGTGAAGAAACTGGCAGACATGCTTTGCTGGTGGGAATGTACAATGGTACAGTTGCTATGGAAGACAGTCTGATGGTTCCTCAGAAAACTAAATATTGACTTTCCCTATGACCTGGCAATACCAATACTGAGTATGTACCCAGAAGAGCTGAAAGCAGTGACACAAACAGACATTTGCACACCAGTGTTCATAGCAGCTTATTCACAATTGCCAAAAGATGGATACAATCCATGTCCACCAACAGACGAGTAGAGTAAGAAAATATGACATACAGTGGAATATTATGCAGCAGTAAGACAAAATGACATCCTGTAGTACATGACAAGATAGATGAACCTTGAGGACATAGTGCTGAATGAAATAAGCCAGACCAAGGAGACAGATATTGTCCACTTTTATTACTATGTTAAAGATAAAAGCTTATAGTACAGAACAGAGGGGACCTAGAGATACACAGAAACTAGATATTGGTGAACAGTTAGCTAATGAGGTTGAAAAGGCATTCCACAAAGATCCTTCTTGAATGAGAGAAGGATTAAAGGAGGAGTTATAACAGATAAAATGGGATTTAGCAAATGAGTATGGCTGCTGAATTACTATATTAATATTCCTTCTGGCCTCCAGTGTTTTGGAGAAGTTTGAAGGAAAAATCTGAGATGTTGGAGTGGTAGTCCATGACAAACTTTGAGATCTGTTCTGAGACTACTTTTTGAAGTGTGTTTTGAAAATTATTCTTTTTTCTTTCTTTGCTTTTTTATGTATGTAATATTACATAATACATTTTTTAAATGAAAAAAGAAGAAAGAGAAAAAATTGAGGAATTTATTGCTCACCAGAAAGAACTAGACAAAGAACAGTGCATTAACCCAAAGCAAATAGAAAGAAATAAAGAATAGAGCAGAAATAAATGAAATTGAGGATATGAAAACAATAGAGAGAATAAATAAAACCAGAAATTGGTTCTTTGAGAAAACCAATAAAATGGACCCTTAGCTAGACTAGCAAAGATAAAAAGAGAGAGTATGGAAATAAATAAAATCATAAATGGGAGGGGGACATAGTTGTTGGATCAGCTGATCCAACAGAAATAAAAGAGATAAAAAAGAGGATACTATGAACGATTATATGCTAACAAACTAGACAACTTAGATGAAATGGACAACTTCCTAGAAAAGTATTAACAACCAACATTGACTCAAAAAGAAATAAAAAACCTGCACAAGCCAATCAGAAGCAAAGAGATTGAATTAGTCATTAAAATCTCCCCCAAAAAGAGAAACAAAAAGAAAAGTCTAGGATGAGAGGGCATCACATGTGAATTCTACAAACATTCAAGAAAGGATTAGTACCAATCCTGCTCAAATGCATCAAAAAAAATTGAAGAGAGAAAGCTACCTAACTCATTCTATGAAGCCAACATCACCTTAATACCAAAGCCAGACAAAGATAATATAAGAAAGGAAGATTACAGACCAATCTCTTTAATGAATATAGATCCAAAAATCCTCAACAAAATAGTCACAAATCAAATCCTGTAACATATTAAAAAGTATTATACACGATGAACAAGTGGGTTTTATTCCAGGTATGCAAGGCTGTTTCAACATAAGAAAATTAATCAAGGTAATACAAAATACACCATATCAACAAATCACAGTAGAAAAACCACATGATCATCTTGATTGATGCAGGAAAGGCCTTTGATAAAATTCAACATCCTTTCTTGATGAAAATACTTCAAAGGATAAGGATAGAAGGGAACTTCCTCAACATGGTAAAGGAAATAAATGAAAAAGCCACAGTTAACATTATATTTAATGGGGAAAGACTGAAAACTTTCCCTCTAAGATCAGGAGCAATACAAGAATGACCATTGTCACCATTGTTATTCAACATTGTGCTGGGAGTTCTAGCTAAAGCAATTAGGCAAGAAAAGAAATAAAAGGCATCCAAATTGGAAAAGAAGTAAAAACTTTCACTGTTTGCAGATGTCATGATCTAGAATGTAGATTTTCTAGATGTAGAAAATCCCAAAAAATCTACAATAAAGCTACTAAAGCTAATAAACAAGTACAGCAAAATAGCAGGACACAAGATCAAAATGCAAAAATCAGTTGCATTTCTGAATAATATGAGGAGAAAATCAAGAAAAAAATTCATTTACAATAGCAATCAAATGAATCAAATATTTAGGAATAAATTCAACCAAGGACATAAAGACCTATACATAAAAAACTAACAAAACAGTGCTAGAAGAAATTAAGTGTTATTTAAATAAATGGAAGGACATATCATGCTCATGGCTTGGAAGACTAAATATAGCCAAGCTGTCAATTCTACCCAAGTTGATTTATAGATTCAATGCAATGCCAATTAATATCCCAACAACTTACTTAGCAGAAAATGGAAAACCAATTTATTTGGAAGGGTAGTCTCCCCCAAATAGCTTAAAATATCATGAGAAAGAAAACTGAAGTGAGACATCTCACACTACCTGATTTTGAAGCATGTTACAAAACTACAGCGGTCAAAACAGCATGGTACTGGCATTAAGACAGAATGCGCTGACTCGTGGAACACAAACTGAGTGTTCAGAGGTGGACCCTCACATCTATGGCCAACTGGTCTTTGATAAGGTGGTCAAGTTGACTCAAGTGGGACACAGCAGCCTCTTCAACAAATAGTGCTTAAAGAACTAGATATCCATGTCCAAAAGAATGAAAAATTACTCCTATCTCACACCTTATACAAAAAAGTAATGCAAAATGAATTAAAAAAACTAAACATTAGGCCTAAGGCTATAAATCTTTTAGAAGAAAATGTAGGGAAGTATCTTAAAAATCTTGTGGTAGGAGGTGGTTTCCTAGACTTTACACCAAAAGTGTGAACAATGAAAAAGAAGCAGAATAGTGGGATCTCCTCAATATTGAACACTTTTGTGCATTAAGGTATTTTGTCAGGAAAGTAAAAAGGCAGCCTATGCAATATTTGGAAACCACAGATCAGATGGTTTAGTATCCAGACTACATAAAGAGATACTACAACTCAACAACAAAAAGGCAAATGACCCAATTAAAAAATGGCCAAAGGACATGGATAGACACTTTTCCAAGGAGGAAATGCAGATGGCTCAAACACATATGAAAAGATGCTCAACTTTACTGGCTATTAGGGAAATGCAAATCAAACCATAATGAGATATCATTTCACATCTACTAGAATGGCTATTATCAAAAGGGAAAAAACAAGTCCCAAAGAGGATGTGGAGAAACAGGTAAACTCATTCACTGCAGGTAGAAATGTAGAATGGTGCATTTGCTATGGAAGGCAGTTTGCCAGTTCCTGAGGAAGCAAAGTATAGAATTGCTATATTATCCATTAATCCCATTACTAGTTATATATTGGGAGGAACTGAAAGCAGGGACATGGACAGACATTTGCACACTATTATTTATAATGGCACTATTCATGATTGCCAAGAGATGGAAACAGCCTAAATATCCATCAGCAGATAAGTGGATAAACAATCTGTGGTATATACATATGATGGAATATTACACAGCTGTAAGAATAAAGTCATGAAGCACTCAATATTGTGGATTAAACCTGGCGACATTACATAGAAAAATAATCCAGAAAGAAAAGTACAAATGCTGTATGGTCTCACTCATATGAACTAATGATAATAGGCAAACTCTGAGAATTAAAGTTGAGAACACATGCTATTAGGAAATAGAGGGTAGAGTTAGGGCACTTGATGCTGAGTGATTATAATACGTTCAACAAAATTGATTGTAAAGATCCAGAGATGGATAGCACAATACTTTGTACAATATGGTAAGTATGATGAACAAAGCTGAATGTGAGTATGGTAGAAAGAGGAAAGCTAGGGGCATGTATGACACTCGAAGAAAAGACAGAGGATAAAAACTGGGACTGTATAATGCAGCAAAATTTAGTGTGGACAATGATGGTGATTTAAATATACAAATATAAGAATGTTTTTACTTAAGGGTGAACAATTGAATGTCACCATTGCAAGGTGCTAAAAATGGGTGTACCAGTTTGAAAGGATGTATGAACATCCTGGGATGTATGAACCCCAGAAAAACCATGTTTTAATCTTAATCCTATTTTGTAAAGGCAGCCATTTCTTCTAATCCCTATTCAGTACTGTATTTTGAAACTATAATTAGGTCATCTCCCTGGAGATGTAACCCAATCAAGAGTGGTTAGATTAGGTGGAGACATGTCTCCACCCATTCGGGTGGGTCTTGATTAGATCCTGTAAAAGAGGAAACATTTTGGAGAAAGCTGGAGAATATGAGAGAGCAGAGAATGCCACAGCATCATGAAGCAGAGAGCCCACCAGCCAGCAACCTTTGGAGATGAAGAAGGAAAATGTCTCCCAGGGAGCTTCCTGAAACAGGAAGCCAGGAGAGAAAGCTAGCAGATGATGCCATGTCCATCATGTGCCTTTCCAAATGAGAGAGAAACCCTGACTGTGTTCACCATATGCTTTCTCACTTGAAAGAGAAACCCTAGACTCCATCAGCCTTCTAGAATCAAGGTATCTTTCCCTGGATGCCTTAGATTGGACATTTCTATAGACTTGCTTTTATTGGGACATTTTCTTGGCCTTAAAACTGTATACTAGCAACTTATTAAATTCTCCTTTTTAAAAGCCATTCCATTTCTGTTATATTGCATTCTGGCAGCTGGGAAACTAGAACAGATGGTATATGGAAAAAATTCAATTAATGTAAACTAGGGTCTATAGTTAACAGTAACACTATAGTGTTCTTTCATTAATTATAACAAAGGCAATATACCAAAGCTAAATGTCAGTAAGAGGGGGATATAAGGGAGGGTTATGGGATTCTTGTTGCCATTGTTTCTTTCTTTCTATTTTGTTTTCTTTCTCTGAGAGGAAATGGAAATATTCTCATATAGATTGTGGTGGTGAATGCATAACTACGTGATTATACCAACAGCCATTGACTGTACACTTGGGATGGATTGCATGGTGTGTGAATAAAGTGTTTAAGAAATAAACAGAAGGATACAAGTGCTGGAGAAGATGTGAAAAGAGAGATATATGTATTCACTGTTGGAAATTAAGTAGAATGGTGTAGCTCCTCTGGTGGGCTGTGTGGTGGTTCTGCAGGAGGCTAAGTATAGGGTTGCCACATAATTCTGCAAGCTGGTTATTAGACAAAGACTTGGATGAATTGATGGCAGGAACACAAATAGGCATTTGCACACTGGTGTTTATGGGAGCACTAGTCACGATTTGCAATGGATAGAGATGGCCTAAGGGTACATCAACTGATGATCGGAAGGACGAACCATGGTGTATACATTTGACAGACTATTAAGTGACTGCAGGAAGGAATGAAGTCATGTGGCATGCGACCAGATGAATGAATCCTGAGAATGTTATATTGAGCAAAATAAGCCAGAAACAGAAGGACAAATAATGTATGGCTTCATTAATAGAAGCTAACTATAATGAGCAAACTGAGTGCATACGTTATCAGGGCAGATAGAAAGTGGGCCAGTATTGGGCATTCAATGATAAAGGAGTATAGAATGTTCAAATAAGGCTCAATGTAATGGTTTCTAAATTGAAAGCTCTTGTAGTAGTCACATCTGTTCCTGAGTTTTAACCATTATTTCTAAATTTTGAGATGCTGTGTTCTTCGTGTATAACCTGGTAATTCCCTGGATCAGTGGGTATCTGTGACACTCAGAGTTGGAGTCCTACAGCTCTGAAAGTCAGCATTATTCCACACAACAACTGTTAAGGAGGCTGAAAAACAGATCAGACTCCAATTAGAGAGATGAGTGAAATGGACCTGGTTAGGGTCAAGGTAAATCAGAATAGGGTAAATATGATATTGTCTATATTTTAAAACTTCAATTTTTGTGTGAGACCAAAGGAAAAGATCTTATTGGTCCAAAATTTTAATTTTCTTAGCACACCATCTAATTTAACTTGTCTGATCAGCTTATTTAAACAACCAAATTGCATGGATCCTAGCATAGAGGATTATACCTCATCATTCTATAAAGGTTAGTATAATATCCAGATACATTCCAGAGTATAGTGGGCGGAAAAAAAAAAAGTATTTGCAAAATCCCCTTTATGGACTGGGGAAAAATGTGGTACTTTTAATATTCCCCTCCTGGGGAATTTCTGATACTCTCTCAAGCACTAGGCACTCCCAATTTAATAACCAAGCCCTCAATCTAGACACTTGCCAATATGAAGTTTATTTCTGCAATGGCAAACTACACTTGCCATGACCGTAATCATCCCCCAGAGAACCTCCTTTTTTGCTCAGATGTGGCCTCTCTCTCTCTAAGCCAACTCTGCAAATAAACTCACTACACTCCCCCTTACATGAACATGACTCCCAGGGGTCTAATTCTCCCTGGCAACATGGGACATGACTCCCAGGGATGAGCCTGGCCCTGCCATCATGGAATTGACAATGCCTTCTTGATCAAAAGACGGAAAAGAAATGGAACAAAATAAAGTTTTAGTGGGTAAGTGTTGGAGAAGCCATAAAATATCACCAACATGGCTGCCGTGGCTGATGCAAGGTAACACAAAATGGCTGATCTGAAATCTGCCCTCCGCCCTAGCAACAACGGTGACCAATCCCAGAAATCTGCCCTCCACCCTAGCAACAGCAGCAACCAATCCCAGCCCGACAAGTGTCCCTGCATGCTCCCTGCCTATATAAGCCTGTGCACTTCCTCAATAAAGCAGACGCCTTCCACTCAGCTCTGAGGGTTGTCTTCTGAGTCGTGTGCTGTGTGCTATGTGTCTGTGTGACTGACTCAGCACGGCCACTTACCCCCAGCCATCAGCTACCCCACAGGTAAGAGATTCCAATTAGAGTCAAGAGGTCATTCTGGAGGTTACTCTAACGTAAGCTTTAGCCAGATATTCCAAACTACCACAATATGCCAAGACCCTCCCTGAAAACCCTAGGGTGTTCCATAGGCTGTATTTATGTCTCTATAAAAGTTTTTCTGAGTAAGTTTATTTTTTCAGAAACCTAAGGTCTCCAGATTGAATTTATGTGAGAGATAGGTCCTGAAACCCAGAGTACCAGTCTCTCCAAGAACATCAATGTCTCCTTCCTCTACCCTGTAAGGGTAACACTCCTTTATAGCATGAAGAAGTTAAAATGGGGCGGGCCACGGTGGCTCAGCAGGCAAGAATGCTTGCCTGCCTTGCCAGAGAACCCAGGTTGAATTCCCAGTGCATGCCTATGTTAAAAAAAAAAAAAAAAGTTAAAATGGTCATTGCCCAGATATCAATGGTCATTGCACAGATATCCCTAAAAGATTGAAAGATCAAATGAGACGGAAGAGCTGTAACTGAGAAATTAGAATTTAACAAATGACTGTGACTATTGACTTATTATATAGATAGTTCTTTTTAGTGTCTAGTGTTTTAATAGCCTGAAGGAAATACCTGAAGTTGTTGAACTGTATTCAGTAGGCCTGGTCCTTGATAATGATTGCATAAGTATATAGGAAAAAAAAAAAGCCAGTTGCCCATGTTTTTGTGGATCTACCACTGGATGTTTTGTTCTGTTATGATGATATGTATCTATCTGTCTCTGACAATACTATACTGTCTCAGTTAACCTACTTCTATTGCAAGTTTTGCAAACGGTAGAGTCCAATACTAGTGGTCAACTAGAAGGCGGAGTTAGGGGTATGTGATGTTTGGGGTTTTCTTGTTTCTATTCCTTCTTCTGAAGCAATGCAAATGTTCTAAAAATGATCATGGTAATGAATGCACAACTATATGATTACACTGTGAACTACTGATTATATACTCTGGATAGATTATATGGTATGTGAATATCTCATTAAAATTACATTTAAAAAGACAAATTAAGAAAATTAAATCAGGTAAAATATACATATTTTGTTTGTAAATTACAGAATTCTTTGTGAATATGAGATGTCTGTAAGTATTATGGTTTATTTTGAATAAAAAGTATAAATTTCTCTCCAGGATATAATGTTGTGCTAAACAAGCAAATTAATATATACAATTTAAGTGATTGCATTAAAATGTAAGAGTGATATTAATAGCCATTAGAAAATGAATACTTTGTTAAAAGTGACTTGTGATTTTTGGTTGCCATCTTCCAAGTATCTATTTGTATAAACTTTAGTAGCTCAATGCATAGTAACTGATATGTTTTAACATAATGACATCTCTAATTTCTGAGGCACTTATTCATTTGTTATACCAACAGTCACATAATTAAGAGGTATTTTGCATGTAAATGAACTTAATTTTAGCAAAATATTTCACAGATTACTTAGCTCACTAATAATTTGCAACTCAAGCAAATAAAAGTGATGGGGGTTTTAAACTTCTGGTAATGTTGGAATAATTTATAATGGACTAACTCAGCTATTGGTAAAAATTATAAAGAATGGACAAATATTATATACAGAGGTTTTTAAAAAAGCTGAAAAGTAACAAAAGCAGACACAAACTAGAGGAAATTTAAACCTTGAAAAAATGGAACTATTCAGGGTAAGACCTGATTTATGTGATCCCCCCCACCAAGGAAGTGCCAAGCCCACATGGCATGTCCTCAGGCTCAAGGAAAGATTCACTTCTTTAGGGATTTAGACAATGGGATTCATTAAGCTAAGAGAGAACAGAATTTGGGGAAAATTACTGAAAGGAGAGAACCACATAGACTCTGCATATAAATCCCTCTTAAATAATTAACTGATCCCTTAACTGTACATTCACAGAACAGGACATCAATACTGGGGCTAAACAACATCTGGAAGACTGAAAGATTTGTACTGATGTATTAGCAGCTTCACACTGCTTGAGGAATTGTACCATTTCAGAAGAACTTGGTAAAAAATCTTAGGGTCTCTACTGAAATGGCATAAGGGTTACACCTTAGGATTAAAGACTATGTCCAAAGACTAAGAGGTCTGCATTAAGTTGTTCTTTTCTTTTTTTAAAAAAGCAATTTGCCCCATTCTAAGGAAGATTAAAAGTTATCCTATAAAAGATCAAGGCAACCTATCAGTAATTTAATCACATGCTAGAACAAAATACAGCTATTCAGAAGAAGAAGAAAACAGATTCCAGAGTCTCCATGATACATTATAAAAAAAATATCAAGTGTTTTTAAAATCCAAAATATGTGAAGAAAAAGGAAATTTAATTTACTAAAAACAAATAGATGGTCCAAATGTTGGACTTAGCGGTCAGGATTTTAACATAATTATGGTAAATACAGTAAAGAAACTGTAGAAAAAAGATGGGCAAAATTGGTGAATCAATGGAGAGTTTTAGGAGAGGTCTAAAACTATAAGGAAGAAACCAATAGAAAATGCAAAACTAAAACACAAAATATCTGAAACAAAAAATTTTTTGTATATGATTAACAACAGACTGCACACAAAATAAGAAGAGATCAGTAAACTTGAAAACAGGTCAACAGAAATTATCCAAACTAAAGCACTAAGAGACAGCAGACTGTGAAGTATGAATTGAGACCAATGGCCAAGATGAGAGTATCAACTAGTATAACATGAATGTATTTAGAGTCCCAAAAGTGGAGGAGAGAGGGGAAGGGGCAGAAAATACTTTTTTAAAATATATTGGCTGAAATATTTCCAAATTTATTCAAAAAGAGTAAGCCAAGATGCAGGAATCTCAGAGAATTACAAACAGGTAAATAAAAAGAAAAATGCAGACAGGCCATGGTGGCTCAGCAGGCAGAGTTCTCGCCTGCCACGCTGGAGACCTGGGTTCTTTTCCCGGTACCTGCCCATGTAAAAAAAAAAAAAAAAAGGAAAATTCACCTAGACACAACAAGTACCTATAACCAGAGAAAAAATTCTAAAAGCAGCTAGAGGAAAAAATAACATTACACACAGGAGAATCACAATAAGAAACATTCCTAACTTCTCCTTAAAAATAATGAGGATCAGAAAAAAATGGAATAACTTTTAAAATTCTGAAGGAAAAAATTCTATATACAGAAAAACATAAAAATGATGTTTTCAGGTAAACAAAAGCAGAGAGAATTTGTCATAGGAGGCAATTAATACATTATTTTATTAATATATTATTTAATTAATACATTAAAATATTTCTAAAGAAAGTACTTTAGGCTTAAGGTAAATGGCTCCAGATGTAAATTCCTATGTATAGAGGAGAGTGATGCACTTTAGACATGGTAAGCATTTAGATAAATATAAAGAATATTTTAATATCTTTTCTTAAATTCTTTAAAAGAAAATTGTTTAATGCAAAAATAATAACAATGTATTGCAGTGTTTAAGACATGTAGAAGTAAAATTTATGACAAAATAGTACCAAAAAAAAAGGGAGATATAAATGGAATTACACTATAATAAGACTCTTATAATACATATGAAGTGGTTTAATTTTAATTCATGATAAACTGTGATTAGTAGAAATGCATATTGTAACCCCTAGAGTAACTTGGGGAAAGACTGTCAAGAGAATTACATTTTCTTGCCCCCAATTTTAAGAGAAATTTATCATTCTTCCCTAGCTCATTCCTTTTAGAAGGAATTACAATTTATTTAAGGGTCATTAAATATTTGTATGTGAAGGAAAATTCAAAAATGATTTTTATTCAATTATTTCTTGATAAAAGCCAAAGATAAATATACTACACTTCAGTGCACATTTATGGAGAAGACCTTTTGTGTCAGCCCAAAGAACAAAGAGGGGAACAAACATTTATCGCTGTCTTCTCAAGCCCATTATCTTGGACAAATTTTATTAAATAATCAATTAGCAATATTGAAAGAGTAAACTCTAAAAGTTAAAGAGAGCTATTTTGTGAGCGCACCATAAATAAAGGGAAAAAAATATAGCACATATTTTCCAATTCCCTTCATTTCCTATCCTTTGTTTTAAGATGATATTCTCTTAGATCTCCCTCAGTCCATATAAAAGATGAGACATTATACCTTCTCAACCATAGCATTAATTACTAATTCAAAAATGCATGGTTGAAGGAACTGAAGGCAAGGACACAAATGGACATTTGCACACCAATATTTATAGCAGCAATATTTACAATTGCCGAGAGATGGAAACAGCTCAAATGCCTATCAGTGGATGAGTAGCTGAACAAGCTGTGGCATATGCATGCAGTGGAATATTATGCAACTGTAAGACAATAATAAAGTCATGAAGCATGTAACAATGTGGATGAACCTTGAGGACACTATGCTGAGTGAAATTAGCCAGAAACAAAAGGAAAAATATCGTGTGGTCTCACTAATATGAACTAACATTAATGAGTGAACTTCGAGAGTGAAGGTTAAGAACAAAGGTTATGAGGAGATAGAAATAGGGTAGAGATTGGGCATTTGGTGCTGAAGGAATACAGAATGTGCAACAGGACTGATTGTAAAAATTCAGAAATGGATAGCTCAATGCTATCTGATGGTAGCACAATGAGTACACTGAATGAAGCTGAGTGTGAGTATGGTTGAGGGAGAATGGCCGGGGGCACATATGACACCAGAAGGAAAGATAGAGGATAAAGATTGAGATGGTATAACTTAGGAACACCATAATTAAATGGAATCTTGAATAGTGTGTGAGATGTTGGTTTGTACAACTTAGTGTAATGCCCTGATACATGCAATAGTAATTTGGGCAGAGAATAAAAATGTATTTGCAAAGTCCCTTAGAGGACTGGCAAGAAAGCAGGAAATAGTCAGCTTCCCCATCTGGGGAATTCCTGATATTCTTGCAAGCAGTAGGGAAAACAAATTCAATAGGCTAAGCCCTCATTCTTGGGGTTTGCCCCTATGAAACTTATTCCTGCAAAGGAGAAGTAAAGTGTACTTATAATATGCCAAAGTGTCACCCCCAGAGAACCTCTTTTATTGCTCAGATGTAGCCTCACTCTATAAGCCAACTCCACAGGTGAACTAACTGCCATCCCCGCTACATGGGACATGACTCCCATGGGTGTAAATCTCCCTGGCAATGTGGGACATGATTCATGAGATGAGTAGGGACCCAGTATCATTGAATTGAGAAAATCTTCTTAACCAAAAGAGGGGAGAGAGAAATGAGACAAAATAAACTTTCAGTGACTGAGGGATTTCAAACAGAGTCAAGAGGTTATCCTGGAGGTTATCCTTATGGATTATATAGATATCCCTTTTTAGTTTGTGGTGTCTTGGAGTGGCTGGAGTAAAGTACCTGAAACTGTTGAACTTTGTTTCAGTAGCCATGATTCTTGAAGATGATTGTTTTAAAAAATAACTTTTACAATGTGATGGTGTGATTGTGAGAACCTTGTATCTGATGCTCCTTTTATCCAGGGATAAAATATGGATTAAAAATAAATAAATAATAGGGGGGATGAAGGGTAAAATAAATTGGGCAGATGGAAATACTAGTGGTCAATGAGAGAGAGGGGCAAGGGGTATGGAATATATAAGTTTCTTCTTTTCTCTCTTTTTCTGGAGTGATGCAAATGTTCTAAAGATGACAAAGGTGATGAACACACAACTATGGGATGATATTGTAACCCATTGATTGCATACTTTGAATGGACCATATGTGTGTGAAGATATCTCAACAAAATTCTCTTTTGAGAAATGCATGGCTAATGAGTAGAACCAGGTCTCAAACAATCAAAAGAAAATGACCATGATGGGTTTTGTAGTCTTTTACTTGCTCCTGTCATCCTCAGAAGTTTGGACAAATTCTTCACATGACCAAATTCCCTAAGTTCCCCATGAGAAGTAAGGAACTACTTGCAAGTGATTTATTTACACAAGAGCTCTTTCATGAGCAAGTGGTCTCAATTTCTTGCTAAATGTATAGAGAGCTTGATTTTCTGGATCTTCTCAAAGTAACACTTGTTTCACCTATTTTCTTGATGAGAATTGAGGAGTCACTGCACGATGAAGCCCTCTAGTCAGGGCTGAAAGAGCAGAAATTATTCAGAAAATCTGTAGCTGAACAGAGACCCCCTGGCTTTTGATAACATGCCATTGAGAAATAGTGCTCACATTACATTATTGAAGGCATGGTGACATTATTCTTCTGGGAAGATGGATTATAGGAGTCTGTCCCAAATATTTTCTCAAAACAATCTCTAAACCTGTCCAAATCCTGAAGAAATAGGAATTTGAAACTATAAAAATTTAAGTGAAAATATAAACCATAAGAAAATCCCAAATGGCTGTAATCTGATTTTCAAGTTCAAAAATTTTGTACAGCTTACCAGAATATGTTAGCTGCAAACTGTAGCCTCAAGTTGCAGTTTCATATATTAATTAATTAATTAATTAATTTGCATGGGCAGGCACCAGGAAATGAACCTGTGTCTCCAGCATGGCTGGCAAGAACTCTGTCACTGACCCACCATTGCCCGCAGCTTCATATAGTTTTGAATGGACTTTGGATAGAATAATTTAATATTGTCTACTTGAACACCAATGAATCAATGTTTGAAACCTCTGGATTTCTGGTGTATTTGATGTGAAAAAAAATTTTTAATAGGGTCAAATACTTAAGGATATCCCAACTTTTAAGATTAAAGAAATGCGATTAGTTATTATATTCTTAATTTATGGTAGGGCAATTTAAATACAATATATTTAGTAAAAAATAATTTTTAGGTATATATTAAGAAGAAGGAACAGAAGCCAAGGTACAATTACGATTTACTCCATTTAAAGTGATTCATTTATTCAGTGAGCCATTCCCAGCCATTCTGGTTCTAGCAAAATATTATGGTCCATAGGAGTTACAGAAAAAAAATGGATCTAAAAGACATGTTTCTGAAGACAAAAAAGTTGAATAAATATGACAAAAAAGTATAATATTTTTCTTTTAATTTCTCCAAAATTAAAATGTGGGGGGAGGGAGAGGTAGTTACTGATAATTGAAATAACACCTAGTCATCACATAATGCCTTTAAAAAATTATTGACAAATCTTCCACACATACAGTCTATACATGGTGTACAATCAGTGGTTCATGATATCATCACATAGTTGTGTATTCATTACCATTGTCATTTTTAGAACATTTGCATCACTCCAGAAAACGAAATAAAAAGAAAAAGCTCATACATCCCAAAACCCTTGCCCCTCCCTGTTATTGACCCCTAGTATTTCTATCTACCGAATTTGTTTTATCCCTTATCTCCCCTATTATTTGTTTGTTTTTATTCATATTTTTCCACTCATCTGTCCATACCCTGGATAAAGGAGGCATCAGACACAGGGTTTTCACAACCACGCAGTCGCATTGTAGAAGTTCTATCTTTAATCATCTTCAAAAGTCAAGGCTACTGCAACACAGCTCAACAGTTTCAGGTACTCCACTCCAGCCACTTTAGTACACCACAAACTAAAAGGGAATGTCTATATAACACATAAGAATAACCTCCAGGATAACCTCTCAAGTCTGTTTGAAATCTCTGAGCCACTGAAAGTTTATTTTGTCTCATTTCACTCTTCCCCCTTTTGGTCAAGAAGCCTTTCTCAAACCCATGATTCTGGGTCCTGGTGAATCCCAGGAGTTCTGTCCCACATTGCCAGGGAGATTTACCTGGGAGTCATGTCCCCTATGGGGGCGGGGAGGGCAGGTAGTTGACCTGTTGAGTTAGCTCAGAGAGAGAGACCACATTTGGGCAACAAAAGAGATTCTCTGGGGCTGACACATAGGCATAATTATAAATAGCCCTAGCCTATACTTTACAGGAATAAGTTTCATAGGGGCAAGCCCCAAAATTGAGGGCTCGACTTACTGATCTGGTTGTCCCCACTGCTTGCAAGAATATCAGAAATTCTCCAAATGGGGAAGTTGAATATTTCCTCCATTCTTCCCAGTCCCCCAAGGGGACTTTGCAAATACTTCTTTATTCACTGACCAAATTACTATAGGATATATCAGGTCATCACACTAACCTGGACAAACCAACAAAAGCTCATGCCCTCTTCAAGATTCCATGTAATTATGGTGTTCAATTAAACTGACCATGCAAATTAAATTAGGTAATGCACTATTCAAAATAAAAGTTTTACACAAAACAAACATCTCTCCCTTTGGTCTCACACCGAAGTTGAAGTTCTAAAATATGGACAATATCAGCCTTTACTAATCTACCTTAGTCTTATCAGATCAGCTTCATTCATATCTCTACTTGAAGTCAGATCTCTTTTTCAACTTTCAAACTGTTCCTTTATGGGGTACTGATGTCTTTCATAGTTTCAGAGCTCTAATGCTGAGTCTCAAGGGTCA
Source organism: Myrmecophaga tridactyla (assembly GCA_004026745.1). Lineage (NCBI taxonomy): Eukaryota > Metazoa > Chordata > Mammalia > Pilosa > Myrmecophagidae > Myrmecophaga > Myrmecophaga tridactyla. The sequence goes on from PVIY010004720.1 coordinate 76,227, forward strand.
CATAAATACCTGAAGTTTCTGGGAATGTCCAGGTTATAAACAAACAGTTCAGTATCTCAGAATTTAGAAATAACAGTTACACCTCTGAATATATGTGACTGTTGTAAGAGTTCACAGTCTAGGACCCTTTACAATAGGCCCCAATCTAATAACCTATGTTCCCAACTTCAGTTCACCGAGTTTTTATATTATAGTTAATCCATATGAGTGAGCCATGAAAATATTTGTCTTTTTGTTTCTGACATTTCATTCAACATATAGCCGTTAAATTTCATTCACCTAGTTGCATGCCTCACAACTTCATTCCTTCTTGTGGCCACTCAGTAGTCCATTCTATGTATACACTATAGTTCCCCCTTCCATTCTTCAGTTGGTGTACCCTTAGGCCACCTCCAGCAAATTATGAATCTTGACTATGGCTGCCATAAACACCTGTGTGCAAATATCCATTTGTGTCCCCACACTCAGTTCATCCAGGTATATACTGAGCAATGGGGTTTCAGGATCACATGGCAACCCCACCCTTAGCCTCCTGTGGAACCACCACACTGCTCTCCAAGGGACTGCACCTCTCATTTCCCTACTCACAATGAATAGGTACATATATTTCTCTGCATTTTTTCTAGCACTTGTTTCTCTGTTTATTTTTAAACAGTTGTATTCACACATCATACAATCCAACCTAAGTATATGACATGCCTTCACCACCATAATCTAATGAAAATATTTCCTTTTCTTCCACAAAGATTCCATACCCCTCCCCCATGTTCTACCATCTGTTAACATTTAGTTTTAGCATAATGCCTTGGGTACATTCAGTGAAAGCATATTACTATTGACCATAGACCCTAGCTTATATTGATCTACTTTTCATGTATACCATCCACTTTCAACACCTTGCAATGTTGATGTTCATTTGTTCTCCCTCATGCATAAACATTTTATTTTTACATTAAATCACCTTCATTGTCCACTTTAGGCATTCCTAAGTTATACCATCTCAGTCTTTACTCTCTATCTTTCCTTCTGGTGTCATACATGCTTCAACCCCTTCTCCCTCAATCATACTCACATTCAATTTCATTTAGTACACTTATATTACTGTGCTAAAATCAGGTAGCATTGTGCTATCCATTTCTGAATTTTTACAATCCTGTTGCACATTCTGTATTTCTTCAGCACCAAATGCCCAATCTCTGCCCTGTTCCTATCTCCTGATAACCTGTGAACTTAACTTCAACTCCCTGTTCCTATCTCCTGATAACCTGTGAACTTAACTTCAACTCTCAACGTTCACTCAAAAGGAAAAGCATTTTTCCTTTTGTTTCTGGTTAATTTCACTCAGCATAATGTCCTCAAGGTTTATCCACAGTGTTACATGCTTCATGACTTTATTCAGTCTTACAGCTGTGTAATATTCCATTGTATACCACAGCTCATTTAGCCACCCATCCATTGATGGGCATTTGGGCTGTTTCCATTTCTTGGCAATTGTAAATAATGCTTTTATAAACATGTGTACACAAATATTCATTTGTGTCCTTGCCTTCAGTTCCTCTGAATATATATCTAGTAATGGGATTGCTGGATCATATGGCAATTCTATACTTGGTTTCCTGAGGAACAGTCAAACTGACCTCCAGACATTCCTGCCAACAGTAGATAAGTGTGCCCCTTTCTCCACATCCTCTCCAGTGCTTGTTGTTTTCTGTCTTTTTTGATAATGGCTATTCTAGTGGGTGTGAGATGATATCTCATTGTGGATTTGATGTGCATTTTTCTAAAGCCAGTGAATTTGAGCATCTTTTCATATGTCTTTTAGCTATTTGAATTTCCTCTTCTGAGAAGTGGAAATTTCTCTTCTGAGAAAGGAACTTCATACCTTTTGTCCATTTTTTGATTGGGTTGTCTGCCCATTTTTTAATTCAGTTATTTGCCTTTCTGTTATTGAGTTGAAGAACCTCTTTATGTATTCTGAATACTAAACTCGTATCTGATATGTGGTTTCCAAATATTGTCTTCCATTGCATAGGCTGCTTTTTTATTTTCCTGACAAAGTTCTTTGATGAGCAAAAGTGTTTAATTTTGAGTAGATCCCATTCATCTATTTTGTTTTTTGTTCTAGTTTGCTAGCTGCCAGGATGCAATATACCAGAAACAGAATGGCTTTTAAAAAGGGGAATTTAATAAATTGCTAGTTTACAGTTCTAAGGCCAAGAAAATGTCCCAATTAAAACAAGTCTATAGAAATGCCCAATTACAGGCATCCAGGGAAAGATACCTTGGTTCAAGAAAGCTGATGAAGTTCAGGGTTTCTCTCTTAAGTGAGAAGGCACATGGTGAACAAAGTCAGAGTTTCTCTCTCATCTGGAAGGGGACATAGTGAACGCAGCATCATCTGCTAGCTTCTCCTGGCTTCCTGTTTCATGAAGCTCCCAGGGAGGCATTTTCCTTCTTCATCTCCAAAGGTTGCTGGCTGGTGGACTCTGCTTCTCATGGCTATGTCATTCTGCTCTGCTCTCTCTGAATCTCCTTCATTCTCCAAAATGTTTCCTCTTTTATAGGACTCCAGAAACTTCTCAAGACCCACTCAAATGGGTGGAGACACGCCTCCAGCTAATCCAGTCTAACAACCACTCTTGATTAAATCACATCTCCAGGGAGATAATCTAATTACAGTTTCAAACATTTAATACTGAATAGGGATTAGGAAAAATGGATGCCTTTACAAAATGGAATTAGGATTAAAACATGACTTTTCTAGGGTCCATAGATCATTTCAAACCAGCACATTTTTCAATGCTCATGCATTGGGTTTAAGGTCTATGAAACCACCTCCTATTACAAGATTTATAAGATATTTCCTTACACTTTCTTCTAAAAGTTTTATGGTCTCAGCTCTAATATTTAGGTCATTGATCCATTTTTATTTAATTTTTGCATAATATGTGAGATATGCATCCTCTTTCATTCTTTTGCATTTGGATATCCAGTTCTCCAAGCACCATTTATTGAATAGGCTGCTCTGTTCCAGGTGTTTTGGCATAACCACCTTATCAATGATCAAGTGTCCATAGATGGGAGGGTCTATTTCTGAACACTCATTTTAATTCCATAGGTAAATATATCTATCTTTATGCCAGTACCAGGCTGTTATGACCACCATAGTTTTGTAATATGCTTTAAAGTCAGGGAATGTGAGACATCTCACTTCATTTTTCTTTCTCAAGTTATGTTTAGCTATTTAGTCTTCTAATCCATGAACACCGAACGCCATTCCACTTATTATGTCTTCCATGATTTCTTTTAGGAATTTCTTGTAGTTTTCTGTGTATAGGTCTTTATGTCCTTGGTTAAATTTATTCATAAATGTTTGATTCTTTCAGTTGCTGTTGTAAATAGAATTTTTTTCTTGATTTCCACCTAGAATTGCCTATGACTAGTGTATAGAAACGCTACTGATTTTTAGATGTTGATCTTGTACCCTGCCACTTTGCTGTACTCATTTATTAGCTCTAGTAGCTTTGCTGTGGATTCACTGGGATTTTAGACATATAGGTATCCTTGTCTTGCTCCTGATCTTAGAGGGAAAGCTTACAGTCTTTCCCATTGTGGATGATTTTAACTGTTTTTTTTTTTCATATATTCCCTTTATCATGTTGAGGGAGTTCCCTTCTATTCCTATCTTTTGAAGTGCTTTCATCAAGAAAGGATGTTGAGGTTTGTCAAATGCCTTTTCTGTATCAATCGAGATGATCACTTTGATTTGTTGATACGGTGTATTACATTGATTGATTTTGTTATGTTGAAACAGCCTTCTATATCTGGAATAAATTCCACTTGGTCATGGTGTATAATTCTTTTAATGTGCTGCTGAATTTGATTTGCAAGTATATTGTTGAGGATTTTTGCATCTATATTCATTAAAGAGATTGGTCTGTAATCTGGCTTTGGTATAAGGGTGATGTTGGCTTCATAGAATGAGTTAGGTAGCTTTCTCCCCTCTGAGCAGGATTGGTACTAAGTCTTTCTTGAATGCTTGATAAATTTCACAGGTGAAGCTGTCTAGTCCTGGACTTTTCTTTTTGAGGAGCTTCTTAATAACTGATTCAATCTCTTTAGTTGTGATTGGTTGTTGAGGTCATCTATTTCTTCTTGAGTCAGTGTTGATTGTTCATGCTTTTCTAGGAAGTTGTTCATTTCATCTACATTGTCTAGTTTCTTAGCATATGGTTAGTCATAGTATCCTCTCATTACCTCCTTTATTTCTGCAGTGTCAGTGGTTGTCTCCTCTTCCATTCTGATTTTATTTATTTCTATCCCTTCTCTTTTTTTGTCAATCTAGCTAAGGGTCCATCAATTTTATTGGTTTTCTCAAAGAACCAACTTCTGGCTTGTTGATTTTCTTGATTGTTTTTATGTTCTCAATTTCATTTATTTCTGCTCTAATCATCATTATGTCTTTCACTTTGTTTACTTTGTGGTTAGTTTGCCATTCTTTCTCTAGTTCTTCCAAGTGAACAGTTAATTCCATTTTTGCTCTTTCTTCATTAATATAGGCATTTAAGTCAATACATTTCCCTCTTAGCACTGCCTTTGCTGCACCCCATAAGTTTTGATATGTTGTGTTCTCATTTTCATTTGCCTTGAGAAATTTATTTACTTCTCTTGTAATTTCTGCCTTGACCCACTGGTTGTTTAAAAGTATGTTGTTTAGCCTCAAAATATTTGTGAATTGTCTGGCCCTCTGCATATTGTTGATTTCCAACTTCATTCCATTATGATCCAAGAAAGTGCTTTGTATGATTGCAATCTTTTTAAATTTATTGAGATTTGCTTTGTGACCCAGCATATGGTATATCCTTAAGAATGATTCATGAGTACTTGGAAAAATGTGTCTACTGCTGTTGTGGGGTATAATGTTCTGTTAATGTCTAAGTGTAGTTCATTTATCACATTTTCAAATTCTCTGTTTCTTTATTGATAGTCTGTCTAGATGTTCTGTCCATTGATGAGAGCAAGAATTGAAGTCTCCAGCTGTTATGGCAGAAGGGTCTGCTTCTCTCTTCAGTGTTGTCCATGCTTGCCTCATGTATTTTAGAGCACTCTGGCTTGGTGCATAAATATTTATAATTGTTATGTCTTCTCGTTGAATTGTTCCTTTTATTAATACATAGTGTCCTTCTTTGTCTCTTTTAATTGTTTTACATTTGAAATATAATTCATTGGATATTAGTATAGCTACATCTGCTGTTTTCTGATTGTTGTTTGCATGAAATATTTTTTCCCAGCCTTTCACTTTCAACCTATTTTTGTCCTTGGGTATAAAATGAGTCTTCTGTAGACAGCATACAGATGGGCCCTGTTTTAAATCCATTCTGCCAGTCTGTGTCTTTTGATTGGGAATCTAATCCATTGATATTTGATGTTATTACTGTAAAGGCAGGACTTTCTTCTAACATTTTTGTCTTTTGGATTATATATGTCTTGTTGATTTGAATCAGTTTTGGACCTCAAAAAAGCCGTGTCCTTTAATCCTCATTCAATATTGGTGGGTGGGAGCTTTTTGATTGTTTTGTTGGAGATGTAATCCACCCAATAGTTAGTGGTAATTTTTTATTAGATGGTTTCCATGGAGATGTGTCTCCACCCATTCAAGATTGGGTTACTTCTGGAACCCTTTAAGAGGGAACCATTTTGGAAAGAACAACAAGAGCCCATGTAGCCAGAGACCTTTGGAGATGAAGAAGGAAGAAGCCCCTGGGGGAGCTTCATGAAACAAGACGCCAGGAAAGAAAGCTAGAATGCTTCACCATGTGCCCTTCCAGCTGGGAGAGAGACCACAAATTCATTGGCCTTTCTTGAGTGAAGATAACCTCTTGTTGGTGTCTTAATTTGGACATTTTCATAACTCTGCCTTGACATTTTCACAACCTTAGAAATGTGAACCTGCAACTTAATAAATTCCTCCTTTTAAAAGCTGTTCTATTTCTGATATCTCACATTCTGGCAGCTTGCAAACTAGAACATATGTCATATCTAATTTCCTTTTCTCTTTTTATCTGTACTGTCAGTCTTCATTTTTATACTCTTCTCCAGACAACTCTCTCCTGCCTTTTCCATTCTGCCTGTAGTGCTCCCTTTAGTATTTATTGCAGAGCTGGCCTCTTAGTCACAAATTCTCTCAGGAATTGTTTGTCTGAAAATATTTTAATCTCCCCTCATTTTGAAGCACTATATTTACTGGGTATAGAATCCTTGGTTAGCAGTTTTTCTCTATATCATACCGCTGCCTTTTCTCCTCCATGGGTTCAGCTCAAAAATCCATGTATAGTCTTTGTTCTAGTTTGCTAGCTGCCAGAATGCAATATACCAGAAATGGAATGGCTTTTAGAAAGGGGAATTTAATAAATTGCTAGTCTACAGTTCTAAGGCTGAGAAAATTTCCCAATTAAACAAGTCTATAGAAATGTCCAATATAAGGCATCCAGTGAAAGATACCTTGGTTCAAGAAAGCTGATGAAGTTCAGGGTCTCTCTTTCTCTCTAGTGAGAAGGCACATGGTGAACAGGGTCAGGGTTTCACTCTCATCTGGAAAAGCATGTGGTGAATATGGTGTCATCTGCTAGCTTTCTCTCCTGGCCATTTCATGAAGCTGCTCTGGAGGCATTTTCTTTCTTCATTTCCAAAGGTTGCTGGCTGGTGAACTCTCTGCTTCTCATGATTATGTCATTCTGTTCTCTCAGAATCTCTCTTTCTCCAAAATGTTTCCTCTTTTAAAGGATTCCAGTAAACTAATCAAGACCCATTGTCCTAATTTGCTAGCTGCTGGAATGCAACACACCAGAGATGGATCAGCTTTTAATAAAAGGAGTTTATTTTGTTAGTTCTTCAAAGGAAAGGCAGCTAACTTTCAACTGAGGTTCTTTCTTACATGGGAAGGCACAGGGCAATCCAGGTCTCTGGATTCCAACAACTTTCCCTGGGGTGATTCCTTTCTATATCTCCAAAGGCCTGGGCTGAGCTGTAAGTGCTGAGATGAGGTATGCTGAGCTGCTTGGGCTGTGCTACATTGAACTCTCTCATTTACGCAACAGGCAATTAAATCAAACATCATTCATTGCAGCAGGCATGCCTCTTAGCCAACTGCAGATGTAATCAGGAACAGATGAGGTTCACATGCCATTGGCTCATGTCCACAGCAATAGAACTAGGCACCTTCACATAGCCAGGTTGACACCTGAATCTAACCACCACAGTATGTATGAGGTTTTTTTAAATTTCTTTTTCCAGAGTGGTATAAATGTTCTGAGAAATTATCATAGTGATGAATATACAACTATGTGATGAAAAAAAAGGCATAAGTTGGTAAGTGGCTCTATGTATCTCCAGGCTCTATGTGCCCCCTTTTCTTGGAGTCCAGCCTTTTTTAGTATTTTGTGCTATCCAACTCAAAAAGCCTCTGGTTTTGATTTCCTTTTCTCCATCAGCCCCACCCCTCTCTGTGCCAGAGGGAAAACTCCAAGTTCCTTTAATGCTTTTTCCAGGTTCATCTGTGCTGGGAGCCTGTATTCAGTAGTCAGAATTTGTTATTTAACTCTGCAATTACAGTTTGGTTGAGCTTAGCCCTTGCTGCTAGTAAAGCCTATTTCCTTTCCCCTCAGAGAACCAGACTGCTGTGTCTGTCAGGGAGGGGCACTGGCCTCCATGGCTTGGGGGACTTAGAGTTCTGTGAGGGATCTCAGCCATTCCACCTGCTCCAGGCTGGTGTACGCTGTGTGCCCAGTTCCTGATGCTCCCCCAGCAATTGTTCTGTACTGTTCCTGGCTGTGTACCAGCTGCTCTGGTGGATGAACTAAGTTCCACACCTCACTAGGCTGCCATCTTGCCCCACCTTTTTCCATAATGCCTTTTTAAAACAAAGAAAATATATTTTGTAAAGGAAGAATCATCCAAATCTCACTTTGCAGACAGTAACTGTTAATCTATTGATGAGTAATCTGTCAGTCCTCTTTTACATGTACACACATAATATATACAGTATATCTAATAATTTGAAATGAGCATTAGTCTTCTTATAATCTGCTATATTTTTCTCAATAGGGTTATAGATATCTTTCCATCATTCAGTTTCATAACTAATTTTTTAGTAAGATGAAACAAAACCTGCTAGTGATGAGTAATTAAACACTGCCTGGCATATAGTAACAATTTAGTAAGTACTAGCCTTTAGTATTATAAACTATTCCTGAATTAAACAAAAACATTTCAGATGGTAAAAAAAAACATTATTTATTTTCAAGTTTTATTTATCACCCAAGTGTTTTTATAGCTAACAGATTTACCAGGCATCAACTGAGGAAGGCAAAGGACTTTAAAAATACTAATCATAACAAGAGAAAATAATTTACAAAAGTATCATTAGATATTTGTGATTTTTTAAAGTTACCTTATGCCATGAGATAAATTTTTAACCAAGAATTTTTCATTATTTAGGAAATAAACATGGTTTATAAAAGGATATTAACTTAATTATTTAGCTTTTTGTGAATTTTCCTTGGCAAGTTTACTTATAAACTATTTATTTTTATTCTTAACTACCTAACAGCTGCTGTTCAACTATAATATAGGAGGATCTGTGCCCTGTTTATATAGAAACAGAACTAGTTTTAACCTGTCCACAATCTGATTCACTTTATGTACCAGAAGTCACTAATAGAACTTATTAAGAATATCTTGCCCTATATCAGCCAGCCGCAGATTTTTTTAAACAACCAACACAAATGATGGTGAATTTAGGCAGTTGGGACATTTATGGATGAAACTTTCAAATACATTTTTGTAAAATATACCCACTTATTCTCTAAATGGCTATTTTATATAATTCCTCTTTTAAAAAGGGCAAGAATATAGAATCACTCATCCATTATTCATTTATTCATTCAATTGATTAAGTGATAAACTTATGTTCCTTGAGACTCTACTGTTGACCAGGAATTGTTCCAGGTGCTGTGGATATAATTGTAAATGAGAAAGATGTGATCAACCAAATTGCTTGTTTCTAGTCTAGTAAGGTATGTAGACAAGTGAAACAAGAAATTTGATACAGTATGAGAGGAGGAGGGTATTATGGGTGTATTTATGCCCTAGAAAGAATATGTGGCTGGGGACAGCTCCCTGGGACAAAGGATTAATCAAGCTGAGACCAGATGATTGAGTAGAAATTAACCAAATAAGAGGGAAATAAGATTGCTTCTTACCCAAGGAAAGATTTATGAAGGCCTAGAAGTAATAGAAAAGTTTCAAATGAAACTAAAATTATGTCTAATATCTGGAACCAAATATTCTACTGTGTAAATTGTGAAAGTGCTAGGCAGGGCTCAGTCATAAGAAAAAAGACTCTTCAAAAATATAGAAAGGGGGTTAGGATTTATCTCAAGACCAATTGATAATCACTGGAGGATTTTAAGTAATAGTGTGATGTGATCGGCTTTGCATTTTTAAAAGATCATTTCAGCTAAATTGGAGACAGATCTTAATTAGAAGATATTTCAGTATACCACATGAGAGAAGAAGGTTGCCTGAGAAACCGTGGAACAACGTGGATAAAGAGAGCTGGATGGTTTCCAGAAGGTATTGATTGTTTGGATGTGGCAATGATAGGGATGGGGGTGGAGAGAGTATGCTCGCCAGGTATCTACGTGAGGATGAAGACCTTCTTTAAAAAATGAGGTGTACTTTTTAGGAAAAACAGAGGACTCATTTTTAAACATTTTTAAATTGTGAAATATAACATATATACAACAAAGCAATAAATTTCCAAGTACATTTTAATAAGTAGTTATAGAACAGATTTTAAAGTGTGGTATGGGTTACACTTCCACAATTTTTCATTTTTATCTTCTAGCTGCTCCAAGACACTGGAGACCAACAGAAATATCAATATAATGATTCAGCAGTCATATAATTTATTAATTCCTATCTTCTCTGTTATACTCCTTCTTTTTAAATAATATATGTACATAAAAGCAATAAATTTCAAAGTATATCACAACACAATCATAGAACAGATTTCAGCGTTTGGTATGGGTTGTAATTCCATTATTTTAGGTTTTTATTTCTAGTTACTTTAGGTACTAATATTCTTCCTTTCCCACATAGATGTGAGTTTCTGGCTATTGTTTTCCTTCTCTCTGAACAACTTTCTTTTTTTAATTTTCTGGCAAGGCAGATTTACTGGCAACAAATTCCTTCAGTTTTTTTTGTTTTTCTCAGAGTCTTTATTTCTCCTTCACTTTTGAAGGATAATTTCAACTGGATACAGAATTCTAGGATGGTAGTTTTTTTTCTCTCAAGACTTTAATAGTCATTCCATTTTCTTCTTGCTTTCATGTTTTATGTAAAGAAGTCTGATGTAACTATTATCCTGTTCCTTTATAACTAAGGTATTTTCCCCCTCTAGTTTTTCCCAAGATTTTCTTTATTTTGTCTTCCCCGGTTTGAATATGTTGTGTCTACGTGTAGAATTTGGGGCATTAATAATACCTCTTGGTGTTCTCTAGCTTTCTGTGTCTGTGGTTCTGTTTCTATCATTAATTATGGAAAATTTTCACTGTTGTTACTTCAAATATCTCAACTTATTTCTCTCTCTCTTCTCCTTCTGGCATATCCGTTACAATTAACACCTTTTGTAATTTTTCCACAGCTCTTGGATATTCTGTTTCTCTTTTACTATTATTTTTTCTCTTTGCATTTCAATTCAGGAATTTATATGGATGCATCTTCAAGCTCAATGATTCTTTCTTTGGCTGTGACCAGTAAACTGATGAACCCATCTGTTCTAGTTTGCTAGCTGTCAGAATGCAACACACAAGAGATGGATTGGCTTTTAAGAAAAGGGGATTTATTTCATTAGTTCTTCAGGGGAAAGGCAGCTAACTATCATCTGAGGTTCTTTCTTATGTGGGAAGACTCAGGGTAATCTCTGCTGGCCTTCTCTCCAGGCCTCTGGGTTCCAACAACTTTCCCCGGGGTGATTCCTTTCTGCATCTCCAAAGGCCTGGGCTAAGCTGAGAGTGCTGAGATGAGGTAGGCTGAGTTGTTTGGGCTGTGCTACGTTGCGCTCTCTCATTTAAGCACCAGTCAATCAAATCAAACATCATTCATTGCAGCAGGCACACCGCCTAGCTGACTGCAGATGTAAATCAGAAATAGATGAGGTTCACATGCCATTGGCTCATGTCCACAGCAACAGAACTAGGTGCCTTCACCTGGCCAAGTTGACAACTGAATCTAACTACCACACCATCAAAAGCAATCTTCAATTCTGTTCCTATGTTTTTTATTTCTAGCATTTTTTTTTTATTTTTTCTTAGAGTTTCTATAGCTCTGCTCACATTTCCCATCTGGTCTTCCATATTGTCTACTTTCCCATTAGACCCTCTAACATATTAACCAATTATTTTAAATTCCCAATCTGATAATTTCAAAATCTCTGCCAAATCAGACTTTGATTCTGATACTTGATTTATCTCTTCCCCCTCTTTCATTTCTTGCATTCTCTGATTTTAATTAACCATTGTATATGATATCATTTTCCCCTTCTCTTTTTTACTTCATTAAAAACAAACAAACAAAAAACAGTGGTTGCCCTTGGGTTTGAAGAATACTTTTACACCTAATTTATGTCCTCTTTCAAATAACACCATAATTTTTTATTGAAAACTGGAGATGAGGTGTTAGGTAATAGTAGCTGAGATAAATAGGCCTTTAATTTGAGGTTTTATGTTTATTTGGCTAGGAGTTAGGCTGTGCTTAATATTTGCTGCAGCTGTAAATATCTGTGAGAATAAAATTGAGTTTAGCTTTCACACAAGATGGTGCAGGAAAGGACTGCAGGACAGCTCAAACCAGTCTTGCAGGAAGGGAAAGAGAGAGCCTCTGACACAAGCCTAGATTGGCACCAAATAGGTAGAAACAAGTTTAAATAAGTAATGGACAGGGTCACTGAAAAGTAAAGCATAATCAAAAGTGGGAACCTTTGGCAGAAAACTTGAATTAGTTAGATTATCTGGATAAGCTGTAACCTCTGGAGCATCCACTCAGCAGAGAAACAGGGGAGGGACCTGTGTGCTAGACTTAGGATATAAAAACCTATGGCATTCTATTGCTTGGTGTGCAAGCCACCATTTTTTGGCTGGGTGCCTATTTTTGCAAGACTGTGAATAAATTATTTTCTTCTCCACAATCAGGTGAGCATTTATTCTCTTTCAGGTATGGCTTTCTTTCTGACAACATCAAAGGATTCAATTCATTCTACTGTTCTTAATTTTATCTGACCTGTTATGTTTGAGTCCCCTAGAAACCCCTATTATAAAAAGGAGTCTGTCTTGCAGATTTCTTAATTGTAAGTCACTGTTACTATATGAAGCCTTATGTATGTGGTGGTACAGTATGGGGAGGGGAAGCATTGTATAATCTTATGATCAAATCTCCATTTTCATTGAGCCAAAGCCCAATGAAAGAAGCCCTTCTTGGCTTTTTTTTCTCCCCTTGTGTGAGACAGAAAGGCTGAAGTGACTGGATTTGGTTTATTGCTCTTCTCCCAGATCATATATAACTCTGATAAAGTAGCTCCCCTTGAGGACAGGCTTTCTGAAGGGAGAATAGACACTCAAGCTTGATTTTGAAATGGTTGCTTTTCCCTCTATCTCTCAGAAACACATAAGGGTTTTTCTCCAATACTCACAATGAGAACTTAGTGGCATAACTAGAAGTAAAAGAAACAAAAGTGTTGAAGTCCCCCAATAACTAAGCCCCATAAGTTTTAACTCCCAAGCTCATCCACACTCAGCCACAAGACATTCATCAGTTACTATTTAAGTAATGGGTTCTAGAATCTTCTGCTCCAGGTAAACTGTGATTATCTGTATTCTCCTGGATCTCCAAGTTTTCAGGCATTGAGTTGCCTTATAACTTCAGTTCTTGGACAGATATAAGAAAACTTGTTGATTATCAGTTTTTCAGTTTCATCTTGTTGAGACTATGGTAGTAATGACTTCAAAGCTCTTTACAATTCAGGTTGGAAAACTGTGGGGTTTTTTTAAAGAAAGAAGAGGAATAATTATCTGGAAGTAGGACTTACAACTAGACTGGTATAGCCCTATCTCCTGACTCTGAGAGTCTTTTATGAGTGTGCCAGTTTGAAAGGATATATGTACCCTAGAAAGGCCATGTTTTAATCCTAATCCCATTTTGTAGAGGCAACCATTTCTTCTAATCCCTATTCAGTACTGTATGTTTGAAACTGTAATTAGATCATCTCCCTGGAAATGTGGCTTAGGGAGTCACATCTTGAGGTGATCTTGATGTGATCTTGAGTGATCAAGAGTGGTTGTTAAAATGAATTAGGTGGAGTCATGTCTCCACCCATTTGGGTGGGTCTTGATTAGTTTATTAGAATCCAATAAAGAGAGGAAACTTTTTGAAGAAAAGAAGATATTTCTGAGAGAGCAGAGAATGACATAGCCATGAAAAGCAGAGAGCCTACCAGCCAGCGACCCTTGGAGATGAAGAAGGAAAATCCCTCCCGGGGAGCTTCTGAAACAGGAAGCCAGGACAGAAAGCCAACAGATGATGCCATGTTCACCACATTTCCTTCTCACTTGAGAGAAAAACCCTGACTGTGCTTACCATGTGCCTTTCCACTTAAGAGAAACCCTGAACTTCATCGGCCTTCTTGAATCAAAGTACCTTTCCCTGGATGCCTTAGATTGGACATTTCTATAGACTTGTTTTAATTGGGGCATTTTCTTGGCCTTATAACCGTCAACTAGCAACTTATTAAATTCCCTGTTTTAAAAGCCACTCCATTTCTGGTATATTGCATTCTAGCAGCTAGCAAACTAGAACAATGAGAAACTGTTACTTAACAAAATCAGTGAATTCTTTTTGCCCAATGTGCTCAAATGACCAATTCTTAAGAAACTGGGGTTTCAAAGAGAGAAAAAGTTTATTCCTAGGCATCTAGCAGGGGAGCAGATGGCCTATCAGCACAAAACCTATCTCTCTGAGTTTAGGGGTTTCAAGGTTTTCAAGAATTTTAGCAAGGAGAGATGAGGTCATTAAAATTTCAAATAGCAAGTTCTAAGCAGTAAAGGAGACAGTGTTATTTCACTGTGTAAGCTGGAAGGAAAGGAGAGATTTATCTTTTCAATTGTAAAGTCCAGTCAATACAATTTAAAAATGTAAGGGGATAGAACTAGTAAATGGTTGAAGTCAAATTCTTCCTTAGCATTAGGGCCTTTGCCCTTCAAGTTACTTTAAGAAAATGAGGGGATAAAGGGAATAACAGCTCTTACAATCACAAACACAGAAGAGAAGGGCTTTTACAATCATTTAAGATATCAGGGCAGCTGAATTATAGTTTAAGGATTTCAGGTGTTCCCCTCTGTCTACTCCAATATACCAGAAAGAAAAAGGAATATTTATATAATGATTCAGTAATCAAAATCATCCCTTAAATCCTAATTTCTCAGTTACACAATTAAGAAAACTTAGTATAGTTTCCTGGTGACCTGACTCATATTGAAAAAACTGGAAACATAGAGAATTCAGAGTAATGTATATTTAATAAATCCATCATACTTTCTCTTAAAGATGTTTCAAGTGACCATCTGCCACATATTAAATCATAGTCAATTCATGACTGAATTCTGTGACAAGTATCTGAAGTGTTGATATTCTGTGTAGTTAATTAGAGAGAGATTCATAGATTTAAGAACCAGATGTGCAGGTGGCAGAAATGGCACTCTGATGAGCAAATGTAAAAGCATGACTTAAATTCTTGTCTATAAGGTTCATTCTGTGTGAACAGAGTAGTATACATGAATAAAAAAATGTATCTATGGCTCAGTTATCTCTACATTTCTTATTATGGCAGGGGAACATACGGACAGTTCATCCAGTAGGTAGAATATATATATCTTTCAAAAGAAGTGTCAAATACACACACACTCATACACACACACAAACTCAGACTATTCAAATCACTTTTTAAATGTTTAGTTCCCCCAGAGGGTCTAAACCAGCCAGTGTATCAGAATGTCAGATGGAATTCCTTAAATTACTCATTCCTGCCCCATGCTCTAGGGAAAAATTAGAATTTCTTAGTAACAGGAACTCTTTAAGAGTTTGAAATACTTCCCCAATAATTTAGGATACTCACCCTCTTCTTCAGGAAGACATTTCTTAAGACAATATCTACCACTATTGGAGTAAAAAATAAGTAAACCCATGTTTGATTTGAAGTAGATTGCTATTCATTTTCAGTTTAAAAGATGCCTAATTATAAATAATTGAATTGACTTGTTATGTGGAATTACTAAGTAATAAATGTGTAAGTGTTGTGACAATACTTAACCAAAAGTTAAAGTCTCTTCTTCAAGCCTTAACTATATCATGATGATGAATACTTGTAAAAGAAGTGAGGGTGCAAGGGTAATTAGTGGTAGAATTCTCACCTGCTATGTGAGAGACCTGATTTCAATTCCTGGCCCATGCACTTCCAAAACAAACAAAAAACAAAAATAAACAAATGAAAAAACAAACCAAAAAAGAAAAATTCAACAAATGATGCTGCAATAAGGGGATACTCACATGGGAAAAGAATGAAATGTGACCCTTACCATACAGCATACAAAATAAACAAACAAAAAAGCATAAAAGTAAAAATAATAATGCTCACATTTGATGAAAACACTTCAGTAATTTTTACACATAATTTTGATGATGCCTTACCTCATTTAATCCTTATAACAAATTTTAATGGTGGATATTGTTGTTTCTGTCATAAAGAAAGCCATACCTGAAAGAGAAGAAACACTCATCCAATTGTGGAGAAGAAAAGAATTTATTAACGATCTTGCAAGAATGGGCAAGCAACCGAAATGTGGTGACTGGCATGCCAAATGACAGGAGGCAGCAACATTTATTCCCTAAACCTAACATGCACATCCCTCCCCTGTTTCCCCATTGGCTGAGTACTCCAGAGGTTACAGCCTATCCAAGAGGGCTAGCTAACAATGTTTCCCATATAAGGAAATGGTGCCGATCCTCAAGCTTACATCAGAGACCCCCCTTCCCTTTCCCCATCCCCAGCCGCAGAACCAGTCTGGGCTGGTTTTGCAGCCTTTTGTTCAGTAAGTTTCACTTACCCCCATTCTGTGCCATTTTGGATGAAAACTCAACTTAATTTTATTTCTTACAAATTCCCCCTCTCTCTTTTGACAGTTTTTAGTTTTCACATTCTAGGTCTTTTTCAAACTTGCTAAAAGCTTTTTCACATTCTTCATCATAGGGATCTTCATCTTTACGGAGGTACAAATTGTTTTGTCTGTACTGAACAGGCATTTGCTTGGCTACAGCAGTCTCAATAAGTGTTTGAGTTAACCCCTGGATGTCTCAATAAGTGTTTAAGTTAACCCCTGGATGTCTCAATAAGTGTTTGAGTTAACCCCTGGATGTACGGGATGATGCAACAACTGATCACTGCCAGCATCCTAGCTGCAATCATTGAAGAAGTTAAAATGATCCTTTCCATTTGCTGAACCAACTTTCTAACCATTCCGTGAGGGGATTATCAATGCCTGAATCCTCTGACAATTCTTCAGATAAGGCTGTTAAACCTTGTAAAGCTTTGGTGATGGTTCCATCTGGGGCTGTATTATTTGGGATGAATGTACAGCAGCTACCTCTGATCATAACACAAACACCTCCCTTCTCAGCTAGCATCATATCTAAAGCTATCCTATTTTCCCTTGCCATTTGGCTCATAGCATCTAGCTGTCCTGTGACTCCTTTTACTGCATCTCTGGTATAATTGATGAATCTTGGTTGATTATAATATATGTAACTAATCCAATTCACATTTTTGTTAATGGTGACCCAACAAAATAAGAATGACTCAAATCTTGCAGTTACTTGATTTCTTAGCCTTAAACTCATCCAGGATTCCCCGTGGTACCCCTAAACTGTCTAAATAAATTGTCACTGAAATAACCAAGTAAGCTTCTTTTTGTCTTTTTCCCTGGATTTGAATTTTCTCCTCCTTTTCAAATTCCAGGGTGAATGGGATAGCCAATTGAACCAGAGCACAGGTCCCTTTCCAGTTCTCAGGTAATATTGGTCGGAAGATGCCCTTTCCAAAAAAACACCAAAGGTCTGCTCAGGGTATGGTTACCCTAGAGAGATTGACAGTTCTATTCTCAGTCACATTCCATGCTTGGGTACACAAGGCCTTGGTCTTAAGATCCTGGAGCACTTTTCCCCATCTAGAGAGCCAGGCAGAGTGGTTTCCTAGATCCATGTGGGAAACCCGTATGGCCTTGAGTTTTCTGCTCCTGACTGGAGGGAAAAGAGAGGATATAATAGTATGATTTTCACCAAGAATAGTAGTCTGAAAGAGGAGTATCATACGTTTGAACTTCATCTTTCTCCATACTTATTGGAAAGGGCATGAGAAGAGCTGTGGTTCTGCCTGCTGCACAAGCAAAACAGTTTCTTTTGTTTAGACTCTGGGCTGTATATTTAATCCATTCTACCCAAGCATTTGTATCTCCATACCCTGTCTCTATGTCTATGATTTGTTTCAAATCTTCTGCCTTGACTATCCGGACAACTGTGGGATCATTTTGAATTGGGAACTAGCCCCCAGTTGGGTCTCCTTGGGTGCTATTGAAGAGCTAGCCAGAAAAGACGTTGTCAGAGAAGTGCTCAATGGGAGGATGGGGGGTGGAGATCTATACATGCTCAATGTGGTGAGGGAGACATATACAGAGCCTTCCCAGTGATGTCTGCCCCATTCCATATATTCTGTCAATTACTTGCTCTCTAGTGCTGCCCTATTTGTTTGTCTGTCAACTTTTTAAATATTTATTGCTACCGGATTGCACTGGAGGTTTTTACAATCTGGTGGAGCATTACCTTTATAGAAGGTTATGCTACTCTGTAATGGAGTGCCTGTATCAGCAGTCCACCCCTTATACTGGGGTAGTCCACCACACAAAAGATCAGGAGGAGCAAGGCCCATGTGCTCAAGGAGAGTACTGGGGATTACCTCCTACTGGTTCTGGGCATAAACACTTATTTTCCCCATTTAGCCATCACTGCTGTTTTAAATCTCCAGTCTATTACTTGGCAGATATCAAACTGCACAGTTTGGAAGTCTAAAATTCTGTCATATTTATTATTAATGCAACATGGTACCATGCCTGTTTTATGTCTTGACACACTATAGCTAGTATAAATAAGTTTATTGTCAAGCTAAGCTTTAAACTCTTCATTTGTCTTCTCTGGGCAGGACTCTGATAGGAACACTATTACCTATGTTAGATTAAAATACAAAATACAACCCCCCACATTGCTTTGAAAGGATGTACATACCCTAGAAAAGCTATGTTTTAATCCTAATCCCATTTTATAAATCCAGCCATTTCTTCTGATGCCTATTCAGTACTGTATGTTTGAATCTGTAATTAGATCATCTCCCTGGAGATGTGACTCAATCAAGAGTGGTTAAGTTGGATTAGGTGGAGACCTGTCTCCACCCATTAGGGTGAATCTTGATTAGTTTGCTGGAATTCTATAAAAGAGGAAACATTTTGGAGAGAGTGAGAGATTCTGAGAGAGCAGAACAACACAGCCATGAGAAGCAGAGTCCACTAGCCAGCGACCTTTGGAGATGAAGAAGGAAAATGCCTCCCAGGGAGTATCATGAAAGGAAGCCAGGAGAGGAAGCTAGCAGATGATGACATGTTTGCCACATGCCTTTCCAGATGAGATAGAAACCCTGACCTTGTTCACTAGGTGCCTTCTCACTTGAGAGAGAGACCCTGAACTTCATCGTCCTTCTTGAACCAAGGTATCTTTTCCTGGATGCCTTAGATTGGACATTTCTATAGGCTTGTTTTAAGTGGGACATTTTCTAGGCCTTAGAACTGTAAACTAACAACTTATTAAATTCCCCTTTTTAAAAGCCATTCCATTCCTGGTATATTGCATTCTGGAGGCTAGCAAACTAGAACACCCCCCCTCCCTTTTTCCTTCCAGTTATTGTCTCTTCAGAGTAATCTTTAAAGAGTCTGAAGTTGAAGTTATTTCCCAGGAATCAGGCTGTGTTGTTGAATACTTATCATCCAGCAGATGCTGGTCCTTTCACTCAGGTGTAATGAGTGCAACCTTTTTCTGCATCCAGACTGCTATTTCAGTTTGTCAACAGAACTTGATAAGGTCCTTCCCAGGCCAGATTTGATAAGTCCCAACTGCTGGGTTGGTGTTGATGGACAGCAAATTCAAGAGGCAGGGTCTGGGCCAGCAAACCACAGTGCCTGAGGATGACAGACTAGAAAACAAAGCCAGTATATAATCCTTAAGGAAGAGGTTCTTTGAATCTAAGGAATGAAGATCTTCAGTCTTCCCAGGAAAGGGCCATCCAAAGAGCATTTAGTAGGGGAAGACCCCTAACATTTTCTAAGGGCAGTTCTAATTCTTAGCAGAACTATGGGTAGACATAGTCCAAAGTAACTTGGTTTCTAAGACCAGTTTAGAAAGATGCTTCTTTAATGTCTGATTCACTCTTTCCACCCTCCCCACATTCTAATTCATCAGGCCCTTCCTTTAGCAGTTTTTGGTATAGACTTTTAGTTTGAGAGGCATAAGAATCTATCCACAACCTATAATACCCCACTAGTCCTAAGAACTTCCTTAATTTCCTTTGTGTTCAGGGGAGAGGAAATCCAATTATGACCTGAATTCTTTCCAGATTTATTTTCCTTCTTCCTTCACTTATGAGATGACCTAAATATTTAACTTCCTTTTCCACAAACTGTAATTTACTTCTTGCCACCTTAGCCCTTGGTCTCCTAGGAAGTTCAATAGGTCCTTTGTAGCCTGGGCAACCACTTGTCTTTTTTTACCTGATATTGATAGATCATCTACATACTGTACAATGGGATTAAATCTTCTTCTAACACTCTCTCCAATTCCTGCCCAAAGAGATTGGGGGATTATGTGAAGCCCTGAGGTAAGACAGTCCACCTATATTGCTGCCTCCTACCAGTGAAGGGATTTTTCCCATTCAAAGGCAAACAAGTCACTACTCCCTGGATCAAGACAGCAGGCCCAGACAGTATCCTTCAGATCTACTACACTGAACTCCTTCTAAGGAGAGTATAAGGGTTAGGGACCACAGGGTGTCTAACTTGAACAATTTGGTTGATGGCCCCCAGGTCCTGTACCATCCTCCAACTGCCATCTGCTTTTTGGATGGGTAGAAAGGGAGTATTGAAAGGAGACATACAAGTTTCCAAGAGCCCATCTTAAAGGAGATTTTAATGATGGGCTGAAGTCCTTGCCTATCCTTCAATGGGATAGGATAATGTTTTTGATAAACCACCTCTCCTTCCTTTTCATTTTAATTTTATAGGGGAAAACTGCAAACCCCAAACCCCACTCCCATTTCCTTCCCTCACCCATACTTTTTCTTGGGTGTCCTTTTCATCTTCTACAGTAAGCAAGGCTAAGAAAACTTCTATTCGGCTATTCTTTACCACCAGGTCCAGTCCCACAGGTACTATCAGATCCCTTCTCAACAAGTTACTCCCAGCTTCTGGAATATACATCAAGGAGGCTTATAATTTGGTTATCTTCCCAACAAATATCAGTAGGCTTGAGAATGGGGACTTTAAATTCCTCCCCTTTTACCCCCAAAACTGTGATGGAGCTACAGGAAAATCCGATCCTCTCTGGGATGGGGTTCACAGAAGGTTGAACTGCCCTAATTCTAGCAAAGATGTAATTTCTTCCTGATATTGGCCCAACTTCAGATTTACTAAAGGCTCCTGGTGGGCTTTTGCAATGAGGAGCCTCTGACGCCCCTAATCCTCAAAATTCATCAGAGATATCATTTGACCTTCTTTCTTTGAACTCGTACACTTCCTTTTGAAATGACCTGGTTTCCCACAGTGATAACAACCTGTGGAGTTCCGCATCCTACTGGCTCCTTTATCCCATCTGGCCCAGACTGTTTCTCTGTCTTTCCTCTGCCTGTCTCTCTGCTTTGTCTCTAATCTCTTCTTGACCATGTGGTCGACTTTAGCTTTTTGCTGCTGTCTTTCCTCTTCCCTTTCCACTAACACTTTGTGAGACTCTCTCAATAACTCTTCCAGTGGCTTACCCATCCACCCGTCCATTTTCTGGATCTTTTTCTAAATGTTAGGCCAAGACCTCTTTACATAACTGACCTTTAGAATTCCTTGGGCCATGGGGCTATCAGGGTCCATTCTTGAGTATTTCCTCACCTGGTCTCTCAACCTTTGCAGGTAAGCAGAAAATCAAATCTTTTTTCAAAAGCCCTATTTAGGTTCAAGATTTGGTATAGCCAAGTTTATCCCTTGTGTGATAAGGTCTCTAGGATCCTTCATTTGTACTCTGCCTTCCTGATCATTATTATCCCAATTGGGGTCTACAATGGGGAATTTTCGCACTGCTGCCTTCACCCCTTGTCCAAGAGGGTGCTCTCTTTCCCATCCTTTCTTAGCTGCCCTCCTCACTATTCCCCTTTCTTCTCCCATAAAGTGGATATTCAGGATGGACATAAGTTCAGATCAGGTATAAAAACTGGGGCCTAAGAATAGACCAGTCATTCAGCTAGCCCCACTGGATCATCCATTAATAATTTCATCTCCTTCTTAAACTTCCTTATTTCAATACTCATCAATGGGACATTTATGTAACCTATTTCCCCTGGTCCAATGGGTACTTCTCTCAGAGGGTATAGGGACTTAGCAGGTCTATGTTCTCTCACCCTTTTTTCTCAGGAGCTCCCAGAAATGGAAAATTTTGTATATCTTTCTTCCACTGTTCCAACTCCTTCATCAATTTCTGGTGGGTTGTAACAGGTGGAGCGATTGACCCCAGGTGGCTCTCTGGTTCCCCAGGGTGAACACAGGTTAGTTCCATTGGGCTTTCAGGGCCCAACAGTCCCTGCCTCAGTAGTGGAGAAGCACAAGACAGGAGAATTCTCAATAAAGGATCCCAGGCTTTAGTTTCTAAAGATTTAGTCTCTGGGTCTGGGGTTTTAATATTCATGGAATAAAGAGTGGGCCCCCTTCCCTTCAGCCAACATATAGCATAATCAGACTCCTCTTTAGAGAAGGGTTTCTTTTCATTAACATAAGGCACAAGGTCAGCACAGAGCCAATCCTCATCTGCCCCGTATTTTGGCCAGAATACACTGACTGGGTGGCAAAATGATTTCTTTGGTCCAAATAGAACAATAACATTTAATCATTTCCTGTTTGTCCTCTCCTTTGGTCCTGTCACTATCAGTCCAATGTTTCAACATTCTCCCTAATAGACTATCTCAGGGCCTATTCCTGGGGACTCTATAGGTACTTTGTTCCCTTCCTCCCCAGCCAGCCAGCTGCCTCTATTACCCGTTCTGAGTCTTGCATGAGTTTCTTTCTCTCAGCACCATCTTGCTTCACCCATCTCTGGCCCCTTCCCTCACAGGAGAAGGGAACTGTGGGTTGGACTCTGCACTTGTTTGGTGCAGTACGTTGCACATCTCATACACATACACTCAACCTCTGGCTCATCAGAATTTTCCCAAACACCAAGGCAATACTTAATAGTCTTTTTTCTTACCTTGGTCCATGCACAGAGTTACCTGATCATTGTGAGGGAGATTTT
Source organism: Myrmecophaga tridactyla (assembly GCA_004026745.1). Taxonomy (NCBI): domain Eukaryota; kingdom Metazoa; phylum Chordata; class Mammalia; order Pilosa; family Myrmecophagidae; genus Myrmecophaga; species Myrmecophaga tridactyla. Next base: position 98,976 of record PVIY010004720.1, read on the forward strand.
CCTTCCCCTTTTCTTATTCACAATCAGCAGATCTAAGCTTCTGGACTCGGGTCCTTCTGGCTGTCCCAAGTGCGGACAGACCCCAATGGCAGGCCCACTCAATCAGTGGGTGTGCCTTCCCTTCATCCCCCCCCCCGGGGGGATCCTCCTCCAAAGCCTCGGATCCCAGACGAACCCCAAAGTTGTCAAGAAGAAAGCCATACCTGAAAGAGAACACTCACCTGATTGTGCAGAAGAATATTTTTATTAACAATCTTGCAAGAGAAGGCACACAACTGAAATGTGATGTCTGGCAAGCCAAACAACAGAAGGCAGAAACATTTATTCCCTAAGCCTCACACAAATCCCTCCCCTGTTTCCCCATTGGTGCGGTACTTCAGAGGTTATAGCTTATCCTAGAGGTCTAACTAACATTTTTTCCCCATATAAGGAAATGGCGCCCTGTCCTCAAGCTTATGTCAGGACCCGCAACCCCGCTTCCTTGACTGTGGAACCAGTCTGGGCTGGTTTTGCAGCCTTTTGTTTAGGAAGTTTCACTTTTCCCCATTCTGTGCCATTTTGTATGAAAACTAAACTTAATTTTTTTCTTACATTCCCACTTCAAAATTGAAAATCTGAGGGTCAGGATGAAGTGACTGGAATTTTAGAGATTGGTACCCAGATAATATCTTTCTATGGAATGAAAAGTGAAAGATGGTACGTAATGTGAAGTCATTTTTCTTGACAAGTTTTCTGGTGAGATGAAGTAGAATATAGCCATGATCACAGAAGAATAATAAAAACTAAGATTTCCTAGATCTTCACACTTGAAATATAAACATATCATGGAAGGAGTATGCACAGTGGTTACAAGTAAATATTTTTAAGGCTAGACTGATATATCCTAGAATTCTGATTCTAACCACACTTGCTTCATAACCTTGGCCAGATTACTTAACCTATGGAAGTCTCTATTTTGTCTTTTGTCAAATCAGGATAATGCAATTTTGTTTTCTTATTTGTCAAATAGAATTAAGATTAAAATTAATGTAATGTGACCACTATATAATAAAAATTGATAAGTAATGATTCTTATTATTATTGATATGAAATATTGGAAAGGAGTGCTTCATTTATTCACAGGTTTGGTAAAGTGACTACATAATTTTCACTTTTTTTGTATTCATTATTTGATAGGTAATGAAACTCACTCCGAGATAAGTTAGAGAAATAATAGCAATATATCATTTCCTTAATTGTTCTCTTATTGTATTGGGTCATTAAATAGGCTGAA